>JAKMWS010000163.1:0-104682 GCA_025327135.1 Colletotrichum sp. SAR 10_71
ACGATAACGCTAACGCGTACTCTTACTGTTACGCTACCTCTTCCCCTTCCGCTACCGCTCACCCTAACCCTAACCCTAACCCTTAATAGGTTACTTACATGCTTCTTTATATTTTAAATAGGTTACCTATACTTTCCTTTATATTTCAAATAGGTTATCTACACTCTTCTTTATATTTCAAATAGGTTACTTATACTCTTCTTCACATACTCTCCTTATATTTTTAACTAATTACTTACACTCTCTTTCATATATTTAACAGGTTACTTACACTCTTCTTCACATTTTAAATAGGTTACCTACACTTTCCTTTACATTTTTAACTAATTACTCATACTCTTTATCATATTTTAAATAGGTTATTTACACTCTCCTTATATTTTAAATAGGTTACCTATATTCTCCTTTATATTTTAAATAAGTTATTTATACTCTTTATTACACTTTAAATAGGTTACTTATACTTTTTATTATATTTTAAATAAGTTATCTATACTTTTTATCTTATTTTAAATAGGTTATCTATACTCTTTGTTATACTTTAAATAAGTTACTTATACTTTTTGTTATATTTTAAATAGGTTATCTATATTCTTCTTCACCTTTTAAATAAGTTATTTATACTCTCTTCACATTTTAAATAAGTTACTTACACTCTCCTCACATTTTAAATAAATTACTTATACTACTCTCTATATTTTTAATTAGTTCTTTACTTATAGACTTATTTTCTTATATTTTTATTCTAACCCTAAGATTTTAAATTTAGTTCTTCTTAATAATTCTAACTATTTCTTTATACTAGCTTAAACTTTTATTTTAGTTTCATTTTTATTTACTTTCTTATAAACTTCTTATTTATATCCCTTATAATAATAAACCTTTCTTTATTATAAATTATCTTTCACTCTTCTTCTAAAAAATAACTTTAATATTATATTCTTTTATAACTTTAACTCTCTCTTCCTCTTAATCTACCTTTTTCTATTTTATTAAAATTAAATCCCCTTTTATAATATTTATTTACTTCTAATAATAATATAATCTTTATTTTATTTTAATATTATTATCTCTTATTATCTTTTCTTACCCTAAGTATATTTTAGTTTTTATTACAGTTTTCACTATATATTTTAATTTTATATATACTTCTCTATCTTTCTTTTCATATTACTACTTAATTCTACTTTATATCCTCTATAATTATTTACTTTATAGTTTCTATCTCACTTTATATTTACTTCTTACTCTATTTTCTATTTGTTTCTTCTATTTACCTTAATATTAATCTTTTTCTCTCTATTTAAAACAACCCTAACCCTTCTATTTTTCTTACCCTAACTCTTTTAACCTTATTCTAAATAACCCTAACCCTTCTTTCTCCTTACCTTAACTCTTTAACCCTATTCTATATAACCTTAATATTTTTTTTTCTCTCCTCTATCTCTTTTTTCTTTTATAAAAAATAACCCTAACCCTTTCTTTTTTCTATAACTTAGTTTTAACCCTAACTATAAGTTTACTACACTATTTTATTATAGTAAAGATCTTACTTCACTATAGCACTATATCTCTAACCTCTTTCTATAATATATAGCTAACCTATATATTTATACTTAATAATTCTTATTATTTATATATTATAGTTTTTATCTATTATCTTTTTTATTACCTCTTACTACTATACTAGTTTTATTTAGTTTATTTATCTAAATTTATTATACTATATTATAATACTATATTCTTAATTATAACTTTTATATTTTAGTTTACTTAACTTTTAAATATCTAACCTCTATTAAGCCTTATATAACCTTAACATCTAATATATATAATATAAGTCTATTATTACTTTATAATTCTTCTCTATATTTAATTTCTTTTTTATAACTCTACTTAACTTCTTTATTACCTAAACTTTTATATTTATTTCTAAACCTTAACTTATATCTATTTAGTTTAAATTCTACTTTATATATATATTAGACCTTAATATTAAAATATAGTTAATATATCTCTATCCTCTATATATAATCTCCTTATTTAGTTTAACTAACTTAAAGTTACTATCTTCCTTTATACCTAATACTCACTCTCCTCTTTTTAAGCTATATATTAATAATTTAAAACTCTTAACCTATTTTATATTTTATAATCTATCTACCTTAAAACTTTATTTCTAACCTTAAACTCTACTATAAACTCTTAAAGTAACCTTATAATATAAAAACTCCTTTATTACCTAAAATAGCTATTTCTTATCCTCCTTTTTAACCTACTATATTAAAAGCTAAGTTATTTTATATAAACAGCTACTCTTAACTCCTCCCCACAAAATTCACCCTCTTAGCTATATATAAAAAACATCCTAACTATTTCTTCCCTCTTCTGCAACTTACACTCCTTCAGCAGCTATCTACTCTTTAAATATACCGCTCCACACTACTTTAAGAAGCTTTACTATACTAACTATAAATACCTTAATTAGTATGCTTCCTAGTTAGCATACTTATCCCTCTACCTAATAGAACTACTTACTATCCTCTACCTCACCTTCTTACTACTTATAAAACTCCTATAGAAGCCTATAGTTAAAATAGCTAGAGAACTATTTAAGACGTCTCCTACTAAAAATCTCCCACTCCATAGTCCTCATACCTTACTACACCTATATCTACTCTATCTCTTCCTTCCTTAAACACCTAAGAAATTTATACCTATTATTATCCTTTACTTTAAAACATAACACACACCTCCTATATCGCTAATAAAACTACATAAGAAACACTTCTATTTTACTAGCCTCACTTATCTTCTCTATTCTAACCTTCTATTAGTCTAGCTTTATATACCTATCTAGCCCTAAAAACTCTACCTAGCCTGCTTTACTATCCTCACTAATATAGTTAAGAATAAACCCTAGCTCTAGCCCTTTTCTATATCTATAGTAGATATTATAGACTTCTTTATTATCCTTATAACTAGAGTAGTTACTTCTCCTATCTATCACTTAGTTAAGAATAATCTACTTATATTTATTACTAGTAAGATACTTTTTAACTACTACCTCCTATTATAAACTACTATTATTACTACTATAGCATATAATAACTAATATGCTTAGCTGCTTATTATAACCTACCTACCTACTCTCCTATATAAATCGCTAGAGTTCTATTAGCATATTAGCATAAATTATAAGCTATATATCTAAGATATTAATACCTAGTCCTAATACGTTTATTATAACTATAACACCCTCAGCCCTATTACTTTAACACTACACCTTAAACTAAGCTACTTTACCTTTAGTTAAGTTAATATTACTAAAGAATATAGCACACCTTAATACTAACCTTAAACGCTCTACCTACTTAATTAATATAATATATATAATAGCTTTACCTCACCTACTACTAGCTAGAAGCTTATTCACTTATTATACTACTACTTAGTATACCTTAGCCTTAATTATATTAAGTTTCACTAGCTTTATATTATCTTCATCTTATTCTATACTACTAATACTACTATTACCCTCTATACTAGCCCTCTTACTAGCTATAACAATAGAATATTAGATATTCTTATACGTTATTATTATTTAGAATATCCTCACCTAGCTAGCCTCTAGTTATATAGCATAAAAGAAAGCTACTTCATCTATTAGCATAAACATTACTATTAAGCATATTATCTATATACTAAACTTACAAATTACCTCTCTAAGCTCTCTAAGCTACAGCTAAAAGCTCTATAATCCTTTAAGCATAACATAGCACTTATTTATAATAACGCAGTCTAACGCCTACCTCCCTTCTAGCTATACGATAAAGTCTTTAAATCCTTTTATAATAGCTAACTTAGGCGTAATAAAGATAATAAATACTACTTAGTTATTCTTATAGCTTTACTATATATATAAAATAATCCCTACCTTAATATATTACCTATATAGATCTATCTATAGCGCTACTAGCAGCATTATAACTACTATTACTCTATCTAGTAAGCAGAATACTAACAATATAAATAAAACGCTCTTACTACTACTTATCCCTATTACCTATATAATTAGCATATACCTACTAGTAATAGTAAGTACTACTTC
Organism: Colletotrichum sp. SAR 10_71; assembly: GCA_025327135.1. NCBI lineage: Eukaryota > Fungi > Ascomycota > Sordariomycetes > Glomerellales > Glomerellaceae > Colletotrichum > Colletotrichum sp. SAR 10_71. The sequence goes on from JAKMWS010000163.1 coordinate 4,112, forward strand.
TCTCTAGTTTCTACAGAATATTACTAAATTATCCTCTATTATCTATTATAACTAGCTCTCTAAGTTAATTCTCTTTAGCTTCTTAAATCATTAAAGCCTAGCTATAAGCTATAGCCTTTTATACGCCTCTATCTTTTTCCTCTTATAGCCTATAGAACCCTATTTCAACTCTAAATCCTCAGCCCTAAAGCTTAAAAACTTATACTACTAACAGCTAACTTAGTAGAACTATTATTACTTTACTATAAAACTACTACTAAACTATATAAGCTCTCACATATAGATTATACCTGCTATCTACATACTATACCCCACCTATAAGTCCTATAAGCTATCCTCAACCTTATCTATCCCCTCTTTTAATCTTACGCTAATATCATCTCTACCTAGCTATCTAAACAACTTATTTAAGTAGCAGTTAGTAATACTAATAGCAATATATCGCTATATGCTTATATTAACTTAGTATCCTAGCAGTCTCATACTAATCTGCTATATAATCTGCTACGCTCTATCTATCATCTATATTCGCTCCTCTTTTTATATCTAATTACCTACATTTATACTTTTATTACTAGCCTTATCTTTATTTATATTATAATTATTACTATCCCTAATATCTATATTATTACCACTTTACTCTTCTAATCCTACTACTATACTACTAGCTTCTAAATCCCTCTACTAAATAATATTATCTACCTATATAAACACACTATACCTACTAGCCTCATATATAATACTCTACACCTCCTATTAGAACAGTAAGATAAGCTAAAAATACTATATAATAAGCTTACTAACCTCCCTTAAGAGATATTAATAGATTACTTTTACCTACTTAGTTATATAGTAACCTTTATAATATACTATAATAAAGCATAATATTTTATTATACACTATAATATTACAGACACCCCTATTAACTATATTAACTATCTATAGACCTATAAGCTTACTCACCTATACTAGCTATCTACTAAGTATATATAGAAGCATCTATAGTTACTTATAAAATTATTTAAATATCCTACTAAACTCCTATATAGCTAACAGCTAGAATAGCTAGTCTATCGCTCTATAACTATTACCTATACTACTGCTCAATCCCTAGCGTTCTATAGTAGTAGGTAACTACGCTAGCTATATAAACAGCTATCTATCCCTAGTAGAAACCTAACTGTTATAGTTATTAATAAGAAATAAATACTTAGGTTTTATCTCACTATAGTCATCTTTAATTAATAACTATAAGATAGCTAGTAGTTATAACTAAATATCGCTTTTAGGACTATCTACTAAACCTAAATCCTCTATTACTATTAGCTTTATAAGCAGCTCCTATATCTCTCAGATTAGCTTATATAGTACGTCTAATAGCTACCCTATTATAAACTATACCTACCTATATAATATATAATCACTAACCTAATTAATAACACTAGCTGCTACTATATTATATTAGATATATATCTTATATATCTGTATCTTAAGAATTTAGTCTATTAGTGTTAGCTCTATATCCTTATCGCCTGTTATTTATATTATAAACTGCTACACTTTTGCCTATATATACTAGAATAAACTCTACGCTATATCCTCTACTTTATTATTACCTAGAGACTTTCCTAGCTTAGCAACCTTATTATAGCGCTTAATATAAGCCTAATAGATTACTAATATATATACTATCTTAATAATAGTTAAATACTTTATTATATAGTTTATAATCTAAACCTAGCTGCTATCCTCAGTAATACTTATCACTATAAGAGCGCTAAGAAGAGCACTACTATAGTTTCTACCCTTTAACTAGTAGTCTAGCATACTAATAAGCATATTAAGTACTACGCATTCTAGCTTCTCCTATATTTAATACCCTATCCTCATACTAACTACTTCTACTATCTACTTAAATAAGTCCTATACCTCTCCTTATAATAGCGTTAATTTATATAGCAGCTGCTTATTATTATTTATTTCCTATATATAGAACTAGATATATAATAGACTTAGCTATACGCCCTTATATCTTATTTATATATTATCCTCTATATAGTTATTAAATAGCCTCCTTAGTTTAATATACGCTTCTATACACTACGCCTTAAATAGTATAGCTAGCTTAATAGTATTAAGAGTAGATATTACTTAAGCTTAGTCTAATATATAGTTAACTATCACCTATATCGCCTAAAGTATAACCTTATCTTTATTAATAAGAGCTGTTATATTAAAGAGTATACTAATACTAAGCCCTTTTAAGTATACTACTTATCTTATACAGGCTAGCTATAAGCTAAGCTTAAGTCTTTTATTAGCAATATAGATCAGCTTATTATAACTTATCTTCATATATTCTACTTAAACTTTCTAGAGATCTTAAATATAGTCTACTGCTTATTAAGCTAAGTTTCTACTTAGAGCGCCTTATAGAGACTTATCAGCTATCTATCTCTAAGCTACTTTAAACTATTTGCTTATAGCTTATATTAAAAAAAACTACTAATATAGCACTCCTATTATCTATAGTAAATCCCTAATTATAGTAGCTTTCTTATAAATATTACCCCCCTTATACTAATTATTCTCCTATCTATATTCTACCTAATAATACTCCTATATATTTCACATATAGCAGTAAATATAACAGCATGTATAGTAATATAAACTATCTACTTAGGGTAGTATAATATTAGTAATTAGCTTAACTATAAGGTCTAAGTATTAAAACAACTATAAATCAGCCTAGCTATAAATAATACTAAAAATATTACTAACTGATTTAGCTACTTTTCCCCTAGCTTTAATAGTAATTAACTAATAGTAGTTCTATAGATATACTATAACTTTATTTACTACTACTATATACTAATATAATATATATATTAGAATAGAATATTACGCATTATAAACAAATAGCTCTATATTTACCTATATAGATAGCTTACTTTAGTCTACTACTATTAAATAATTCCTCTTATCCTCTCTTTATAACCTTACCTTCCTACCCCTTAATTCTATATACTTTCTCCTTAATCTACTTTCCTCTCTAACTGCATTCTATCAGTCAGTTAGGCTTTCTAGCCTAGCTAATATCCCTATTATATAATTAGCTAGTTAATATAGGGTTTAAAACTATATCACAAAAACATTAACTACGCTATTTATTAATTTCTAGACTCACCTTACTGATTATCAAACTAAGAACTAAATAGTTATAACTACCTTTATTTAAGCTTTTATTATATCCTACTTTTATATATTTTACTACGGGAAATCTCAACAGCTTCTTCACTACTAGAAAACAACAGCTTCTACCCCCTATCTGCATAAACCTACTTAATTTTTAGTAAGGATTTTAACAGCTTCTACTTAAAGCTGTTGTTACTAATATATTAGGTTTAGAGTAATAAGGAAACTATAAATATATAGTTTTTAGAAGTTAATATAAGAACTTATATATATCTTTCTACTAAGAATAAATAACTTTAATATTAACTTATACTAAGTTAAAATGCTAACCTTTCTATCTTATAAGCTTTCTAAAGTCTTTCTATTTAGTATTAGGTTTAATAATTTAATTAGGTATAGTCTTTATAAGCCTTCTATAATAAACCTTAAGCTAATATATAGTCTTATTACGCTTAAAGGAGCTTACCTCTTAGAGTAATAATTAAAAAGTAGGTAAGCTATACTTAGTAGTTTATATATCTTAATAAAAAGATTACCTCTAAAAGGTATTTATATTACTATTCCTAAGTATAACTATTAATATATTTATCTAATAGATATATTAATATCTATATAAGAAATTAATAAGTATAACTATACTTATATAGGTTAGCTTTATAAGTTTACTATAATAATATTACTAGCTACTTATTATCTACTTATTATATACTTTTTAGAAAAAATAGTAGAACTATAAATATATAGTTTTTATTTATAGGTTATTTATAATATTATAGTGTGGACGTTAAAAGTAGTTTAAGATAGTATTAAATTAATAGGTTATAAGAAGATAATAAGAACTTAGAAGAGTAGGCTTATTAGTATATAATATATAATAAGAAAATATTTCTATATAACTTACTATATAGAGAATAATAATTTATATAAATTTATATAAATATATAATATATAGTAGGGTAGCTTTAATAAGGTTAATATTATTAAGAGGTATATTAGTCTTATTAATAATAAGGTTAACTTTATAGTAGGATAATATATATATAGGCTAAAAGTATTATATATAAGGTATATAATAAGAAAACTAAAGAGAAGGTAAATAGGTTAGTTTAACAACTTAATATATATTATAGGCTAGCTAAGTAATAAATTTAGTAGGAAGTATAATAAACTAATTTAATAAAGATATTTAAAATAAAGCTTATAGTAATATATTAGTTTCCTAAAAAGGTTTATAAAGGTATTAAGTATATTATAATCTACCTACTTTAGCTTAAAATTCTAGTATTAAGAAATAATTTATATTAGATAATACCTTAATAAATTATTTTAGTTAGGATTTAGTTATAAAGTAAGATTACTTAGAATAAGAAAATAGTTTATATTAGCTAATTATACTAATAAGTAACTAAAATTAGTAGCTAATAAGATAACCTATTTTAGTCTAAGATTTCACTTTAGTACTTAAATAATTTAGTACTAAAAAATAGTTTATACTAAGTAATAATATTAAAAGGAGATTAATAAGTAACTAAAATTAGTAGCTAGTAAGATAACCTATTTTAGTTTAAGATTTTACTTTAGTATTTAGATAATTTAATACTAAAAAATAGTTTATATTAAGTAATAATATCTAATAGAAATTAATATACTATTAACTTTAGTAGCTAGTATAATAACTTATTTTAGTTTAAAGTATTAAAAAATAGTTTATATTAGGTAATAGTATTTAATAGGAATAGATAGGCTATTAAAATTAGTAGCTAGTAGGATAACCTATTTTAGTTTAAGATTTCGCTTTAATACTTAAATAATTTAGTACTAAGAAATAGTTTAGGCTAGCTAATAGTATCTAATAGAAACTAATAAGCTATTAAGTTTAGTAGCTAATATAATACTTTATTTTAGTCTAAAGTACTAAAAAATAGTTTATACTAAGTAATAGCATTTAATAAAAATAGATAGGCTACTAAAATTAGTAGCTAGTAGAATAACCTATTTTAGTTTAGAATTTTACTTTAGTACTTAGATAATTTAGTATTAAAAAGCAGTTTATATTAAGTAATAATATTAAGAGGAGACTAATAAGTAACTAAATTTAATAGCTAGTATAATAACCTATTTTAGTTTAAGATTTCACTTTATTATTTAAATAATTTAATATTAAGAAATAGTTTAAACTAGCTAATAATATCTAATAGAAACTAATATACTATTAACTTTAGTAAGTAGCATAAAAACTTATAATTAATCTAAGTTAGTATAGATATAGAGAATACTAAAAAGAGATATAAAGTCTCTTAACTTATTTTAAGGTGTTATTTAAAAGAAATTAGCTTATAAAAAAGGGATATAATTAGTAATATTACTAATAGAAGGTTTAAAGTATAATAAGCTTTAATAAGACTAGTTTAAAGTATAAGATATTAAAATAATTTAGGAGTATAAACCTAAAGAGTAAAAAGGTATTATTATTATTAGTCTTATACTATATAAGTATTTAATATTATTATTATTATCCTACTAATTAAGGTATAAAAAGCTTTAAAATATAAAGGTCTAAGCTTATAAAATAGAGGAACTTAGGGATAGCTTAATTAATAGAAGCTAAAAGGATAGAAAGGCCTATAGGTTTAAGGTATAAAGCTCTCTAAAGTGAGGATTTAGTAAGTCCTCTTAGAGAGCTAAAAAAAGAGGATTTTAGAAGAAATAAGTAAAAGTAGTATAGTAATACTTTACTTACTTTTTAAGTGTTTCTTCTATTAGTTTAACCTAACTATAACTTATAGCCTCTAAAAACCTTTATAGAAAAAATAATATAAAAAGCTTATATAGACTACTACTTAGTTCTAATATATAGTTAGTAGCTTATAAAGTTACTTAGTTAAAAGTAGAATAAACTAATAAGAGAGGCTTATATATATAAAGAAACCTTAGCTATAAATATAAGGTTTAATTTAGAATAGTAAATATAAATACTTAAAGAGGTGTTATATAAAAGTATAATAATATATAAAGGCTTATTAGTAGAGATATAAGGATTATAAAGTACTTAGTAGTATAAATAATTAGATAAATATATAGGATAATAATTAATTAATTATAATAAGGCTTATTAAGAAATAAAATCTATAATAAGTAATAAACTTAAGTTCTTAACTTTATATTAAGTCTACTATATATAAAAGATTTATACTTCTTAGTTAATAATAATAGCTAAATAAGTAAGAAAAATACTAATAAAATTTATATAAGTATATATAAGTAATATATAATACTAAGCTCTTCTAAGACTTATATATTAAGGGAAATAATTAGATATAGATTTATAATACTCTATAGTGAAGTATAAAAGACGTCTATAATAATTTAAATAACTAATTAGGTTAAAGAAATAGGGGAGGAAATACTTTTATAGTCTCTATAAAGGTATATAAACTATTTTAGAGGTATAAATTCAGTTATTAGTATAAAAGAAGTACTTAGGTAGTAGAATTCTAAAAAATAGATTAGGTTATAAGTTACTTCTTAAGTAATTTATAGAAGAGACAAGTGTTTTTACTATAATAGAACTATTTTTAGCGTATTATACTTTTTTCTAGCTAAACCTAGACTATATATGAAATTTTCTAGCTAATAAGAACTAAACCTTAAACTAAATTTAGTTATAAACCTAAGAATCCTTTATATTAGGGTTTAACTTATTAAGTATAAAATATCTCTCTATTATATAAATACTTAAAAAGAAAGCTTTAAGCTATAGATTACTTAAGAACTTTAAAGCCTTTATATTTATAAGTACTTATAAATACTTAGAATATTTCTATATCTATTAAGTTTAATATTTATAATATATATATATTAATAGAATAAAATATATATCCTATTTAATCTTAATTAATTTAAATATAATATATATTCTTAATTATATATAATATAAAGCTATTTAGTTTCCTTATAGTCTTCTAATTAATATACTAAATAAAAATATCCTATAGAATATTTATACTAAAAAATATTAAAATATTCTATAAGATATTTATACTAAAAATATTAAAATATCTTATAAGATATTTATACTAAAAATATTAAAGTATTTTATAGAATACTTATAATAAAGAATATAAAAATATCTTATAAAATACTTAACTTTACTACTCTATTTTAATCTAAAGTAACCTCTTTTTTAGTAACTTTAGATATATAATACTTTTTTACCTATATTTACTAAGTAAATAAGTAAGAAGTATCCTATAAGACACTTTTTAAGTATTAAAAACTATAAGTTTATTCTAGCTTTAACCTTATATTAAGGTGAGGGAAAACCCCCTTAATATTCGCCCTTTAAAATATAGTAAACTGCCTTCTTAGCCTTAATAGTAAGGGTCTAACTCTTCTTAAGAAACGTAAGGTTTCTATTTATATAAAGCTTATTACTGCTCCCTCTATCTTATTTATAATAGATCTAATAGTAAATCTTAATTTCTAAGATATACTAGATATTATATGCATCTTATAAAGAGTCACTATTAATAGTATTTTAGTTTATATCTCTTTTAAAAAACAGCTAGCTCTAGAGATTACTATCTTTTTTAATATAGTTATATTACTAAATTAAGTAGGATAGTAATTATATTTCAGCCTAGTAGATAGACTAGCTTTATTCCAGCCTAAAGCAGATATAGCAATAGATTTTCTATATTAATAGATTAAAGCTAGAGAATATTAAGACTTACTATTTAAGTTAGCATAAAGTAGTAAGCACCTTTATATTATTAAACTTTTAGCGTCTTTCAGCTCTAAATACCTAACTTCAATATAGAAATAAATCAGTATTATAACTACTTAAGCTAGTAAGTCTATATACTATAACACTAGCTATATTAACAGCTGCATTATACTCTATATTATTTATAGCCTATTTAACAGCTTCTATTTCTACTACCTCCCTCCCTCTATCTAAAGCGTCCAGCTCTACTAATCTACTATCTTCAGCTTCATCTTTATCGCCTTAAGCGCAACAGCTTAATATAAACATTACTTTGCTAAGCGTTAATAATAATATAAAGGAGCTAAATAAAAGAAGGAGATATATAGCACTATTATATTAAGCTGCAGCTTAATACTTCTTAAGCTTCTACCTTAGACTTTCTATACACTATTATACTTTAGATGCTAGTACTACACTATCAGCTTAAACAATAACAAAGAAGCTATAGGCGTAGTATTCCTAACTATGCTGTTATATAAGTTCCTCTATACTAGCGTTAGGCAACTAACTATAGCTTATATTACAGACGTAAGTTTAGCAATATTACTCAACCTACTTACCTTTAGCAACTTTATAGCGTTTTATAGCATCTTAATACCTTATATATAAATAGAGACGTTTTAGCAGTCTTAGGCCTATTAGTTAAATCTATTTATATACTTTATTAGGGCACTTTTAAATTTCAGCATAGCTAGGATAGAGAGATCATATAGCAAAGCAAAGTTAGTCATTCGCAAGCCCACAGCAGGCTTAACTTATAATAACTACCTTATAGAATACCTAGATTGTTAAGGTTCAAGAAGACGTTTGCTTAACCCAGGTACCACAGTTCAGTGTCAAATCTATCCATTTATCACAGGCATAGACTAGCTGAGAGGTAAAAACTTAGAAGGACAGACATAGGGCTAGCAATACATAGGGATCACAGCTTCTTTTATAGTTGCCTCATCTGCTGCTATCCTCTTAGTGATGCAGTTGAGGTCGCGAGTGTGGAGACGTCGCTAAGCAAGACTTCCTTCAGCCCAGAAAAGAAGAACAACAAAAACCCCCGTTTTCCTTCATAATTCTTTCGAAGCTTCTGCGTGTGCTCTGAACACAGCAACATAACCAAGGCAGGTGAGTTCATCGAGAAAGGCACTTAAAGGTTCTAACTGAGGTTCAGAACCCGTTTGCATGATAGCCGCTATTAACTTCACCAGATATAGCACCAATCCTAAGAGATCCAGATCACTCCTAGCGTCAGGTGACGTAGGGTTGTATAGGATATAGCAAAAGATAGTTACAGACGCCCAGATTAGGTAAAAGATGAAGAAGCTTTGGTGACGCGGTTAGCTATATCGCGAACGCTGGATCGGGTTAACTGACTAAGAGGACTGCTTATATATATCCTAAATACCCGCCTTTAGCACCCGCAGCGTCGACCGACTAGCCTCAACAGACACCTGCATGCTCGACCTCAACGCATTGGATTCCAGCGCACCGACATCCCACCCCATTCCCGACCGCCCGCTTGCACGATGGACCGCGGCCAGCAGGACGAAGTACTCGAGGTGCGAATAGATGACGAGCATCTTGGCGTCGTGGTGCATGGTCCCATGGATCACGTCCGAGACGGTAGACAACTGTGGACGGAACTCCTCAAGTACTGATAGTCGCTAGGACTCGAGCTCGGCGTCCATGGCTGTTATATCGACTAATAGCTGTGCATTTGTCTTGCTTGCTGCCGCTTGCGAGTAGAGTGATGTGAGAATTTAGGACTTAACCTTTGTCAGCTTCAGATCGCTGGGGTAAAGGGGCCTGACGGAGCACTGGGCTATTTCCATGCCGTCTTGTCGTAAAGCGTAGAAGTTATAAGCGGCAGGCAACTGCAGATCGAGTTGCCCATCATCCAAGGCTGGAGGCTGCCCAGTTCGCAGCGAGACGTGTTTGTCGAAGAAGTAGCACAACTAGAAACATTGCCGTGCTTGTTTGCTCTCAGCTGTTAGCATTCGCGTAGACGACATCTGATGTCCTCCCATTTTGAAGACGCATCTGCATGCCAGTGAATGAAGCATGGCAGCTGACTGGAGTTGTCCCGAAAACTCTCGGTAGACTACTAAGATAAGACACGCTTAGAGGGTGACGAGTGTGGGATGCGCAAGTACAGGGAGTAGTGAGTGCTCAGCTGCTGCTGCGAACATCGCTGCGTTATCTTAGTGCCGGGTCGACATCTGACCGGGCTCAAGCTTCGACATCATTGCCAAAAAAGCTAAAATGCAGATTCTTAAGCTCATCACATGCGGTGACGCTAGCTTAGGCATGTCGTAGGCTACATTAGCAACATTTTGGAAGAGGTCGCGGCCGACAACAGGAAAGACCTGACGTAGAGACGACACCTAGAACGTGTCGACCCATAATTCCAGCTCACATCGCGGTATGAAGTCTTCTATCCGTAACATGACTGTCTTGAGATCTCGTTCCAAGGCAGCAAGGGGCCTCACGGGCGCTTCATTTGCTGCCACGAAGATGTCCAGAACGCCGGTGCGCTTCTAGATCCAGCGCCAGCCGCGCTCTGAAAACACAGGTATGCCGTTCCTCAAGACCACATCACCCAAGTCGGCCCCAGCGAAATGAAGCCCTCCGTAGAAGACCGCGTCGTTTGGCTGAAGGATAATGGATTCTGAGGCACTGCTTCCGGTGGCTCCGTCGGCGCCTTGCAGCAAAGGAGTCGCAACTCCGCCGACCCGTGACCGCGGTCGCCGATGACAGCGCTTGCTTGCCCCCTAGCTTGATTTCGGGGACCTTTCCTTGATTGCTCTGGTGCTGGGTCGGTCGTAGGTACAGACGATATCACGATGCATACACCACTCGTAGCGCGGTCTCCGCCAATCGCAGCTGATCTACCGGAGTCATGTTGTCAGCGAGCGCAAGGGTCCAGCATATTAGAAAGGAGAACCTTCTTCCGGTGGCATGAGTCGCCGGCCGTCTTCGTCAGCATCGTTGCGGACATGACAGAGCGGACGTCAGCAATTTCATGGGGCTGCTCTTTGTGCTGTGTCGTGCCGCTTATCTAAGCGGGGATGCAATTCTTGGGGATCCTCTGGGGAAAGCTTGTTTGAAGGACGACCAGATGACCCGCGCCGTTTTATACAGCGAACAGACGGGCGAACGATCCGCGTGCCGAATTGGGTACTTTCCAGGGCTGGAGAAGAGAAACGACGTCGGATGATCGGTCCTTCGCGTTTCCGCAGCTTTTCGTCATCCGTTTTATCCGGACATCTGTCACCACCCAGTTCCAGAATCAGTGTGGTTGTTGCACGCGGTCAGCACTCCGGTGGACACACAAATACACGGCAAGAAATTTTATTTACAGGTATAAGAAAATCTTCGCAACTATTACCGAACATCATCAAACACGAAGACCACTTTGGATCCCAAATTTGAAGATCAGCCGTCATGCTGTCCATCACCAACCTCGCCGCCGTTCTAGCTGGCATGCCGACTCCCACCAGTGGACCGGCTGCCACTGCTACTTGGAACCCTCCTCGCCCAAACCTGGGTGAGTGCGGCAAAGTTAACGTCTTCTACACTGGGTTCCCTCCCTATCATCTAATGGTGGCCGCACAAGGCTGGGATCCTATTCGCGTTGACATTGGTCTTCGCAACGACACTCAGAACATGATCAACGCGGGCTATAACGTGCACTGTGAGTCTTCTGATCCCTCGCAACCTTCTTTTTAAAGGGGCCAATATTCACGGACGTCCCAGTCTTCTGGGCTGGCACCGAAACCCCCGTCTCCGTCGTTGGAGAGCGGCTCAAGCAAAAGGGTGTGGATTTTGACCTCGTGGGTATCGGCTGGGGTGTCCGCGGCGCCACGATAGAACCCGTCGTCGACCGCTTCGAGAACCTGATCGACATGTACAAGAAGTCTGTCCCCGAGGTGCCGATCATCTTCAACTACAGTCCCGATAGCATCGTCTGGTCGGCTGCCCATCGGCTACCAATGCGCGAGGACTGTGCTGCTGTTGGGAAGCCTGGCAAGCTGCTAGGGTATGAGGGGATTTGCGACAGTCGGTGTGACAGGATCAAGGAGAAGGCTGAAATGACGGCGTATTAATAGACGAAAAGGCAGTGCTTGAGCGGCAATAGCAAACATGCGTCGAATATGACTGTGTAGCAAGCAATTCCATTTCGTCAACCAGGACGATATAAAAGCCCAAAGATGACAGCGTGAACAGCGACGCCTTCTAAGTGCGTCAGGTGGGAATGCTGGCAGCTTGAATCGGGTGATGGCACGGACGACACATGGAGCCTGGCTCTCGTTCAGTGAGGCCTGGACGAGATGTGGCACTGACGTGAGACCGGCGCTCATCATAACGCCTGGCGCCAGAGATCATAGCTGTTTCCCAAAAATGATAACAATGCATCAATAGGACGACGACTCACCGAAAGGGGTGCTGCCATTTCACATAAATGCACCCACGTCCTCATCTCCTCCCCCGGACGTCACGCGGAGAACAACTAACAGCCTAATGAACACACTGCACTACTCCCCCGCGAAGCCGTTTTCGACCTCCATACATCCCCAAATCGAATGTCAGCTCGTTCGAGGCACCGACATCTTCAATACTTGCCGTCAAACCAAGAGTTAATCGCCTGAATATGCTTGGTCAGATGTTGCGCCCAGCCGTTAATACCGACTTTCTTCATACATGCTTGGTGACTAACGCCGTCGGACCGGACGCCGCTGTAGATGCAAATGTGATAGCATACGTCGTCCGATATTCGGAGCAGCTGCTGAACGGCTGCGATGAGGTATGCAGAGATTTTTGGATGACATAGACCTGGGGCCGAAAAAGCCAAAAATGATGGCGGTGGCAACGGAGGAGATGGCGGCGGAGGAGATATAGGAGGCACGATGGCCGGCTAATCGGACCAAGGGCCAGATGTTGAGCCTGTAAGACGACCTCCAGGACATAACCTTAGGTTCTGCTGCCTGTCTCAAATTAAAGGATGCTGAGATATCAAGAGTTCCATCTGCCTCTGGGTTTCAAATATTGACAAGGATGGCTCATCAGCCGTTGATCCCACGTTTGAATTTTCGTTCATGTTTTTGTTCAGCAAATCTCAGCCTGCGGGCAAGGCAGTGGTTCTCCTTTTCGACCCCAGTGAGCATGCTATCAACGTGCACCCGGACACGGCACGGGGGCCGCAGTTTTGGTGTGCAACACAGTGATTACATAAGACGCTCAGCGAGTGACGTAGCGTTCTGGCGTTTTTTCGCCAGAACGCTACGTCATCAGGTCACCTGATAGGTAAGGCATGATTACATAACTGGGCGTTCTGGCTTTTTTTCTGCCAGAACGCTACGTCACCGCAACCTCAGCCGTGGCGCGTGCGCCCGCCTGTCCTCATCCCGGAGTCAACCACCAGCGGGCTACAGCGCGCTGAGCTGCCGCCGGTCGACAGTCACATCAGCTAATTGTTGTGCATGAGTTTATTTCCTCCCATGCCTCTGTCTTACTTCGAGAACTCTCCATCCTGCCAGCTTTGGAGGAAGCTCGGTGGGCTGAAGCAGTGGAGCATCAGTCACGTCTGGTGGTGTTTTAGACCCCGCCAGCCTGCCCTCCTCTCGGTATCTGGGCGGACCAAGGCTACATTAACCTGCAAGCCTACAAAAGCCGACAAAACACTCTAGCACTGCGTATGGACATGGCCAAATTGATGTCGGCAACGGCCAGCGAGACTAGCGGTCGGCAGCGCCCCGGACATTCACGCGATGCACGTCATTTGCTCGCAGTTTTTGTAGTATTCGGTACACTTTATTCATCCCACTGTTGGGAGTTCTACCTCCTGTGCCATCATCGGCCCCGTGGCATGCACGTTACAAATTGCATATGAAACCCGGCCTCTATCCCCCCCAAAGACTGCAGTAGGTCGCGATTCCATCCGCCGATAACGTGGGGAATCCCTTGCGGAGATGGTTCAAGTGATTGAAACTTGGTTTTTCCCCTCTTACGGCTCCTTGCCCACTGCAGCAAGAACAACGATTGTGGAGGAGGTCCACCAAGTCCATCTACCGGATGGTCATCTTGTATTTGGCGGGGGTCTCGAAGGGATCGCCTCGCGCAACCGAGGCCAGGTCATTGTCCTTGTGGCCTTTGTCCGCTCGGTCACCCTTCGTGTCGACGGTTTCGATGGTCTTGTCCATCGAGGTTTGGGCAACGGCATTTCCACCAAGGGTCTTCTCGGCATGGGCAGCACGCCAAGCCGACATGCGAGGAACGCGGGAAAAGACGCGACCTTTCAAAGGACTGGAAAGCCTGGGAAGAAACATGAGAGAGAGGTTAGCAAGGTGGACGTGATAGACTTGGTGGCATTGACAGCCAGAAGGAGGTAAGGTAGGAAAAGGAAAACCAAGGAGCACCCACCTGGATCTTGCGGTTGGAGCCTTGGCGGCAGCGGGGAACAGGGCTTCGGTCAAGGCACGCTTGAAGGGCGAGTCGGATGGCTTCTAGCCAGCCGGCTTCATACTGCCACTGGAAGACGCGTTGACGGTGTTGGAGGTGTTGGTCGTGTTGGAATCATTGATCTTGTGGGCGTCGCGGTTGTTGGCGGGTGCGACGATGCGGGTGGGAGGTTTGTTGTTGCTGGCGCCGGCGGAGCTGGACATTGTGACGATTCCGTTCTCGGGCGGGCGAAACGAGGAGGTTGGGGCTGTTCGCGGCAAATCAGGTTGATTCGGAGAAGAGCGGGAGTTGGCAGATGAGGAGTAGGCAGGTCGCATGAAGTTGGGGACTGTCGAGGTGTTGGCAGCACGTCGGACAGGGCGGGGCGAAAATCAAGGACCACTGGCACCTTTGATTTTTCTTCATACACCAAGGTAGGACCAAGTACAGTGCTTTCCTTGTTTTGCAGGTAAGGCAGTATGCGCTGCAGGCAGGGGCACATCTTCAATTTATTAAGGTAGGTGCGTCCGAACAAGCGGGGCAGGTACGAAGATTGGGAGGCAGGCACGCGTTGGCGCGGCACAACTGCCTCTCAGTTGTCTGCGCACACGTCAAGGCAGTCATCACCTCAGGGCAAGGGAGGTCCTGAAGCAGGTCGCTTTGAAAAGTCTCAGCGATCCACGCTGTAACCCCAGCCACCGAGGATTGCAAATGAAATGATCAGGGGGATCTGACGCAATGCAAGTTGGTGAAAACTCAGACTTGGAAAGCTCCCAGCGCAGTGGAAACTTTCGAACCGTGGCAGATAGTTACAGCCTGAAAGGTGCAGCATCCGACTAATGCTCCAAGCGGTGGTGATGATGGTTCAAAGCCCCGTGTTACCAAATCGCAAATCAGCCTGCCGTTGATCAGGGTGCGATAATGCAACCCAATGTGCGAGACGGAAGTCGGCCGGGCCGGGCCCGAGGCCCGAATCTTTCTTCCCTTCTAACTTTTCTTCTTCGCAGTTTGCCGCCTGGAGGCGCATCTTGTTGACTGCCGTATGACTCTCACGGGCAAATATTCGAGGGCTAGGATGGCCTGGGCTTCACATCCCGGCCCGAATCCCGTCTTTACGTAAGGGATCGGCCACACCACTTGTAGCCAGGCGCGCCCGGCGCTCGTAGCTAGAACGCGCAATGTAATCTGAGGACGTTGAAGAAGGATTAACCCAGGTGGGCGATGAACGCAGATAAGCGAGATAAGCGAGATGAGCGATATCAGATCTGCCAATGAGCATGTTGGAACCGTGGGACAGGTCCTCGTCCAAGCCCCACTCGCGAGATGCCAAATCTCGTCATCTCGTCACCGAACGAGACGCGACAGACAGTGTCCAAAAAGGTCGCGGTGAGGCACGCGCTGGTGCGTGCCATTTCCCAACCACACTGCATCTGTCGCAGTCGCGGCCGCAACCTGGTCGTCTACCTTGATATCGCGAAACGACGGATAACGGCATTGCAAGGTTGAAAAGGAAATGGGGAGAAAGAAATCTCACACCGCCAGATGCATGGTACCTAATTGGCGAGAGAGCAGTTCGCAGTGCACGACTTCATCTGCACCGTTTATGGTGACAATCACTCTTAGGATCTTCTACTCTCCCTAATAATTACCCCACCACCACTTCATCAGCACTTTGCAAATTGTCAACGCCCACAGCCTGCATGACGGCAATACCGGCCGGGCACGAATTGGTATCATGCATGCACGATGAAGGCATTCAATGCTTCGCCCATCCTCTCATGCAGAATGCCTTCCACTCTGGGCAATTGGCTTGACTTTCTGTCGTCTGGCGTTGGTTCCACCGAGGCAGATCTTCTGCCCGGGTGGGAGAGGTCCACGGGCGTCACGCAGTTCCGCTTTTCTTTCCTTTTCTCCTGGTCCACAGGCACCGACTGCCGATTTCTCAAGTGGCTGACGATGTTAAAGATTGGCAGGTGGCTAAAACTCAGCTGTTGGTCAAAAACCTGCAGGTGGTCAGTGGCAGTTGCTGAAAGTCGGCAGTTGCACTGCGCGTTCAGAGGATACGTACCCGCACCGTTCCAATGCGGTTTCCACCAAACCTTTCATCCAGCAGCAGTTGCTCTGTCCCATCTGAGGCGACTCGAATCCTGCCCCGCCATTCTCAACGAGACTTGCTCAAAATACACCGTAGGAAGGGACAGGGTTGTCCTACTGACCTTCACCGTCAACGTCATACCGAACAGGTGCCTTTGTTTTGGTGCTCTGACGTAATGTGTCCCCGTCCATGTCCTGATTTCCCGGGACGACCTTGCTGCACCACAATCCGAACAAGACTTCACTTCGTCTCTAACAATCCTCTCCACCAGTGAATTCTACCATTCCCGCCTGTGTTGGATCGAACCTCAAGACTACATCCAGCAGCCCGACAATAATGAGGACGGAATTATCACCGATAAATCGTCCGATGCGGTGGATGCCCGATCGGAGAAACGGAACCACGGCAGGATCACGAACCACTTGGAGGACGAGACCCTCGCAGACAGGAGGACGTCGGCCGACCGAGACACCCAAGATAGAGAGGATTCAGACGGTAACAACACCAGCGTGGCTGACACCATTACAGACCTTGAACCAGACTGGTGATTGGCATGGACTTTCTCGCACCTGCGAAGGATACAGACGACTACGCGGGCGAGCATACCAGCGATATCGGCGAGGATACCAGTGAGGCTGCCAGCGTGGACGCGGGCGAGGGAGTGCGACGAGCTACAAATCTCGGTGCAGGTCGCATGGAACCTTTGAAGTGAG
Source organism: Colletotrichum sp. SAR 10_71 (assembly GCA_025327135.1). Taxonomy (NCBI): domain Eukaryota; kingdom Fungi; phylum Ascomycota; class Sordariomycetes; order Glomerellales; family Glomerellaceae; genus Colletotrichum; species Colletotrichum sp. SAR 10_71. Next base: position 21,312 of record JAKMWS010000163.1, read on the forward strand.
AGCGCGAGCAGGGCTTGCCTGTTCTATGGAGAGCGCTTTTCGACCATGGAGAGGATAAATGCTGAGGTTGCAAGTGTTTCTTTTGTCAGCTGAGGTGCCGCTTTTGAAACAAGAATCGAGATGTCCGCCCCACCACCTTCAGTGACAAACCGTCCATTGGCTTCCAGGCAAGACACCAGGCAAGACACCAGGCGACAATGCAACGATATCCAGACTCGACCGCACATACGGACGCTCCGACTCCAAGAGTCTTGAGCCTGCCGTCTCCTGGGGCATCCCCCGACCTTGCCCGCAAGCGATGCCCTTCTTCTAAAAGGCAAGCAGAGATCGCGCATTTGACAAGTGAGGACCTTGGGGGCACTGATGGAGTGTTCGCAGCCTTACTGACAGACGGCGTCTGTGTAAAAGGCGGTTTGCATCTTTATGTCATCCAAGATCCCTGCATTGCGCAGCACAGGGGCGAGCTCTTGCCAACCCAAGGCCTCCATGACAACGCTTTTCCGTCGATGACCTCATTGAACATCAGCTGAAGTTCGCAGTACCTCCCGGCGATGGTTCCGTATGCAGCCGACCAGCTGCTCCACTCGGCTCTGTCCTTGCCCGCAACCCAAGCTCCTCCCGCACGAAGGCCATGATGCGGCAGTGCGACGACATCGTCAAGCCAGCTACCCGCTACCACTACAAGACACTCGGTGATACTGGTCATGGATAAATCGCATTGCTCGTCCCTTGGTGTCATCAGGAAACACTCCCTTACCGCGATCGATCCGTTTGACTCGTCGACAAGGCCAATGAAGGCGCTTCGATTACCGGCGGCTCTTGATTGCTCAACACGCGAAGTCGGATCAACGTCGCACATTATGAAGCAGTCATGCCCTCGACTCGGAACAGGCTGCTGCTATCACAGCAAGCATCAAACAGCTTCAATGCCACCGGTCGGAACAAGAACCTGCCTGTAACCTACTGGATCAAAGAGAGGCCAGGTGACTAGAGGTGACTTTGGAGAATGAACCCCGCTCAAGTAGGCTTCTATTGAACAGACGAGCGCCGACTCCGAAACAATTCCAAACATCTTGCGGTTAAGGTTCGGCCGTGCGGCATATGTGGGAGGTACCATTGCTGTGGAATTAGATCTTGTCATTCGACCCAGCACGGAGATACTTGATTTCGTCGAATCACCTCAACCTGAAGGCACGTTTCGCAATAAAAACGCCGCAGAGAGCACGCATCGATGCTGAGGACTGGCTGGTGATCGGGAGTTTACGTGGAATCTGTGGATAAACTACGATGCTGCTGTAACCGCCACCAAATGCAGCAATACCACGCCTGCGACGTCAACACTCATCGCAATCACGCAGGGGACTTGCTGAAGGAAGCAACATTTGCCCTTTATCCCTTGATATTCTAGAGTGCTATCGCTTTCACATCGGCCGTAGTATCAACGAGTCACGCGATGGACGCCGCCATGTCGTCTTTCGGAGTTCGCTGGGCGGGTGGATTAGATTTCAGTCCTCTTGCTTGTTCAGTCTCAAACGCAAGGTTGGCCATATGAGCCGCCATTCTTCAAAGGCCTTTTCCGCCTGAATTACTCGAACAAAGTCTCACGTTCTTCTAGCATTTAATGAAAACTAAGCCACCGGAATGGCGGTCCTAGGTTGCGCGTAACCTGAACTTCAATATTGGTTGCCATGGAATAGAATGGCCTCGGAAACCGACCATTCTCTCCTCATGTTAGTGTCTGTTGTCTGCCAAAGAATGATACTCCCGGTCTCATCACAATGGAGGGACCTTAGCCCACTCAGTGTTGAGAATTCCGTTTCACCCCCCTGATAAAATCGGGCTGTTGTGGTATACTGGGGGGTGCTTGCGAAGTAAGCTGTCGGGTGACGCGTGCAGCATGTGCTTCACGAGCAGAGGCGCAGATGGGCGGTGGCGATACTTCCCTCACTGAAGGGAAAGGACGAGAAGCAAATCCAGGGTGCATGCTAACAGCCTGCACAGGTCGGATCCCGGATCTTCCTGAACTTGCACGTTGACGGTTGAGCCGTGAAATCGCTCTGTTGACTTAACAATCGCAAGCTCGGCTTGGTTTCGGATTGTCGAGAGAAAGCAAAGCGAGAGGTCGCCAGGGGGCTCTTTTTCAGGCCTCATTCTGCGTTTATGTTTGCGGCTGATTTGGTTTGAAAAGGATGGTAATCTCCAGGCAGTCTACTTTCTTCAGGTAGGGCTGCATGTTTTCCACTTGACTGAAGACAGAACAAGGCCGACGATCCATCTGTGGTGGCCAAGTTTGCTCATTATGAAGACCACATATTTGAGGCCTTTTCGAGCTCTGATGAATTAAACCTGTACCGCGTATGCTGACGTGAATGTTGAAGGCTAAGGTGTTAGACAGCGGCGGTGTGGAAACGCAGATTGGTTGAATGTTGAAGCGACCTTAAGACTCGTTTCTATATTAATGCCATGGCACTTTGCGCTAACAGGCAATTTGAAGGGTTAAGGCTACCAATTACCCAGCAAACCATTGACATTCTTGCTTGTATCTGGGATTCTTGCGTCCATAGACTCCCCTTGAGGCTGATGAGCAGGCAGCGCCATTCACTTCAAAGGATAGGTCATCCGGATTCCGAGATGTCGCTTTGAAGAAGCCTCGCAAGACGTACCAGAGACGAAGAGGTGACAGAGTCACACACGAATCCATGCGTATCGAGAGAGATGAATGACATCTCAGACTATTTCCGGTGCGTGATAAGAGATTATCGGTCGATCCAGAGCCGAACACTGCTTTCGTAGCCTGGATGCGTGATCACTCGCCCATGCTGGTATGTAAACATCAGTTTCCCACAGCTTCTTGGCATCCATGCACCTTCACGTACATCATGCTATCTGAACATGCAATGAATGAGCTGTGGTGTCTTAGCCATGGCCTTAGATATGAATGGCACCGCCTGGCGCTGCGGAAACGTGAAGTCTCCCTAGTATGGCTTCTGAAACTTGTGTCGCGAGGAATTCATGAACTGCCAAAAGAACACGGTTCCATTGAATAACGCAGCTTGTGTCATGCTTTCCGTCTCATTCCTCAAGCCGCGATTCTGTGTTGACAGATCAACACAGTGGGAACGGGGGTATGAGAATGTCAGCTTCGTATGAGATCTGCTTTTAACGCTGTTGGACGCATTTGGTTCAAGTGCGTCTTTTCTTTTCAGATATCACATGATGCCATACTACTGTCGCGTTCATTTCTTTCGCATGAGAAGTGTGAAATCTTTCATCATTTCTTTAGTCAGAGAGTGCGCTGGATTATCGGAGATGAGAAAGAATTTCTTCGAAGCAAGATGCAACTCGCTTGCGGGAACTTTGTCGTCTTTCAATGAGCCATCTGGTAATCTACCGCCTCTATACAATGTCCCAGGTACAAAAACGAGAAACAAACTGTGCGGCAGCATGGAGAAACATCCATCAACGATTCACTGTCCCCAAGTCATGTCTTAGACCGAAGCCTTCCGATTCAGAAAAGCGTACACACACCTGTTCCATCACACTTTCGACTTCTTGAGCTTTGTCCTTACATTAAATTGCCCAAAGTATCTAGGAATTGGTGCTGACTTATTGTTTCGGGCAAGATGAATAGTTCGTTCTTTCTGCCGCCGCGTCCTGTGGTGTTCATCACTTATGCATCAGACATCCTTCTGCTAGGGCTTTCCGAAGCCGATTGGGCCAGTCTCTTCTATGAACCCCTATTTGTAACGTGTCTCCATTTTCCTGTTCAATGAAGCTCGCAGTCGACGGTGTTCACTCAGCGTTTTATTCTTGGGATCATCAACCGTCTGTGAACTTAGGAAGCATGTGAAACGGTGAATCTACTTATAACGCTTGATTTAGTGCGGAAGTACTTTAAAACCCGTAAAATATTCCCCGACCAAACGAGTCGAAGAAGCGTTACCGCGCGTATCAATGGACCATCAAATCAACTTCGCTTTACCTAAATATAGCTTGTTCCTTCTCTGGATTACATGTTAATTCTAGTGTGCACATATTCGTTTGAGCTTGGAATTGTGCAAGGATCTCACATTACCGATTTCGTCAAGGTGATATGTGAGGCTTCGGTGGAGATGGATCGTGAGAAGCGCCCATCTTAGGGGCATAATGCGAAACGAAAGATTTGCGTGTAAAGGCCGTGTGGAGATTTTGAAAGGAAGTTTGCCGAACCACAAAGCCTTGTTTATGTGATGATTGCCTACCATCCCACCGGAAAATCTGTAAGCTGCATTCACGGGCTGGATTTGACGCCTTTTGGCTTGTCCCTCTTCGCTTTTTTCTTCAACTCATATAACTCAACAGCAGCCGGCAAGCTCATGGTTGATCTAGTCATCATCCGATCGATAGATCATTGCGTTCACCTGGTATCTGTAAGCACCCTGTGGCATTATTGCCATGCTAGACGGACAAAAGAGGAAGCCTTCCAAGCAGATAGGTATCAGATCTAAAACCCATCCGTGAGTCTAAGCTTAACAGCCCGCAAGTGGGCAGGAAGCAGGAATGCGAATTCGCTTAGGGTTACGGTCCAGGTTCATTCCGGCCGACAAGGTCGTGCTGAATGCGTCCTGAACCACGTTCGTTCGCCCAACAAGCATACAATTCTCAATGAGGCTCCTGAAACGCACGCATCAGGCTTCAAAAGCTTAGTGTGAGCGGCTGTGGTCGCACCATGCCAATGGAACAAGTATTGCAGCTTCAGCATCTTGCCGTTGAGGGACATGAGAGGATTCGCGATGCTGTCCGAGTACACTCGCAGACTACCAAATGAATGCAGTACTCACCATTTAATCCCACGCAAAGCTCTCCTCCACGCCATTCACCTTCGCGCCGCACGTCATATTCATCCTTCCGGGGCTGTAGGATGGCATGGGGACGAATTGTGACACGAAGCTGGAAGTTCATCCGAGAGGGCAAGCGTGGGCTGTTTGTAACCATTGGAACCAGTCATCATGAAGTAACTCGCGGCTATTGTGCCCTCTATGCTTAGGTTTCGATCATTCCGAAGTGAAATCTTTCTCTAGATGACCCCGTACCATATATATGATTGAATGGGGACTGTCTGTTTCGTTGCAGCATGGTTCCTCTTATTCGATAAGTAGCGGGGCACCCATTCCGAGAACGTCCAGGCCACAAGTAGAAGTTCAGTGAGCGATCGTGTTTAGCGAGCCTGAAATCGAATTTACCACAAGGACACCTTTGCCACAAACACCCAAGCGCCATATGTGTCAGTTCGGTGGCACAAACTTATGGGCAATGCAATATGATGTTTTAATGTGTCTTTATACACTTCGAACCTTGTTTACGCTTTCGTATAGCAGCTTGCTGCCTGCGGGCACAGCTTTGTGACTGCCATATGACTATGACGGAGAAACTTGCGTATGTGTCCCAATCAAAGAGCACGTATTTATGCTTTAGCGTAGGCTTTTTGTCCTGATGAAGAGCTGATCTGGTCTACATGTGGTCACCTTGAACAGCGGCATATGAAGATTGACTGGCTCTCCTGTCAGCAGTGGTCATCTTCGCACGCCGAGAAACGACTCGGATTCCAGGGATTTCTGGAAAGGGGTGCCCAATGAGCAGGACACTCAAGCCAATTGACATTCTCTATCACCTGTCTTCTTGTTTGATAGCTGCAGAGACGTCGAAGTGTCGCGTCTTTGAGTGAGATTCAATGTTCAGGGGGTATGCGTCAGTGATACGTTGCTGTAGCACCGACTCAGCGTACGTGTCGGTGGCAACAGTGCCCTTGGCATGGTAGCGGCTGGTGTCGGCCACAGAGAGCAGGTGAAAGCGCAGGCCGGGGGTGGCGCGAAGTTCTCTGCCTCGTGAACAGCGTGTCCGACGATATGGCTGAGGGTTCAGAGCCGCTTCGGCCAGCCGGGTCGACATTGAACCTGCTGGTGGTCGCCTTGTAGCCGCGAAGAAGTCAGCCTTCAGGAAACTCGTCAAAGTCAAGCGGATCCGTGAGCCATCCGTTGTCTGCGACGCGAGCTGTGGGCCTCCAGACGTTGTTGGTGGCAAACACTAGCCGGGCGCCAGTCCGACAAGTGGCCAACAAGTGTTCTCGTACACTTGCTGACCGCGATGACGCTGCAGGCGGTCGTCGCGCATGCTGGCCTCCATACTGGCGACCCGATCGGGATCTGCACGCGCAACTGCGCTGTGCTGGGCTCGGGGCGGCTCGAGGAGATTGAACGGACGGTGAGCAAGAGTGAGTCGCCGTAGAGCGTTGAAATGGTGCTGCCCAACGAGAAGCGGCCGAACGTTGGATCATTGAAGTTTAACTCAGTTTTTCACGTCAGTGAAGTAGGTGGCATGCATCAGAGATAACGTCTGGTCCATGACCGTCTCTTCGCAAAGGGCTTACAAGACGACCCCCATGACATTCAGTTCAAATCCTTTATACCCTGATGCGGACTCAAGGTTCTCGGCATGAATGTATGGAGGAGTAAAGACTTAGATTAATCACATTCTACAACAGGTGGACAGCTACCATCTTGAGCGAAAGAAAATGAACCACCTACCATCCCACAGACGGCTAGATTCGCCTTGATCAGTCCCAGTCGTCCAATCTTTTCATGCCATACTCAGTGTCTATTTCCAACATCACGTCGATTTGCATGTTGAGCCTGAGGCTGTTTGAACTTGCCGCTTCATGAGGCCCACCACGACACCCGTTTTCAGGTCCAAACTCTTCCAAGAAGTAAATCATCCCAGGCCAGTCTGTCGATGTCGTCCTTTCATCGGGAAAAGCGCAGTATCCAGCACTCTGCTTTTCCACCATTCTCTTCATTTTTAATCCGCATGGCGGCCGAGTCTCCCAATCAACCAGCCCCCAACCATCAATCATCATCGCCCACACATCTTTCGAAACATTGTTCAGCAAAATGAGTCACATATGAGGGTGCCAGTGAGCAAATCTACACGGCAGGTGACATTATAGATGGGCAGGCTCAAGCCGATGACTCGACATGCCCTGGGTAAAATTCCGATATTATGGAATGACGGGACCGACAGACAAAGGTGGATGCAGGCGGCGAGAAGATGCCTGGCTGAAGCTTGGCGCCCGTGGGATCAACAGCGTACCCCAAGCCCTCGCTTAAGTCTCCAGGGATTGGGCATACGATTTCGGGGTGATATATGGAAATCCCCGTCGCCCATGCCTTATTTACTTTATACATGTAGGCACTGCCCTACACAACACATGCCCCAGGGAGCAATCTGAACCTGGCTCTTACGTCGAAAAATAGAACAACGACAACTACTACTACTACTACATCGCCTGTGGTAATCATGGTAGCTGCATGTCTTCAACTTTTGTAGCTTGGTCGCAAGGGGCATTGCGGTTCTGATGACGCAGGATCTGCTGATGGTCGTCGCTAGTACGATGAGCCCTTGAAAACAGGGGCGAAATGTATGAATATCCTCCGAGACGACCTTCGGCTCGTCAATAACATAGCGATCAACTTCGAACAAAGTACTGATGGCGCCTAAACGGGAGACGATTGTTACCTCAGTGCAGTCCTGGTATACGCGAGTAGCAAGTGCAAGGAAAATTCCAGCCTGCATTCGTTGGACTCGGTGTAGCTGGTATTGTCTCCGGCTTACAAACGGTTCGGAGCTTCCCTAGTGGCGCACGAAGAGAAAGCAGTTGGAAAAATGTAGTAGCAGCCGGCACATCTGATGCGTGTGTTGTCTGGCTGTGCACCGCTGCTTGGTGGTCGATGACATGTTCTCTGCACCTTCTGGTTCCCAGCCGTGGCTAGGAGTCGCTGCAGCTCGATGGACAGCATGGAAGTTCATTTGGCCTAGGTGCTTGGGTGGTTGGTGGTCCGCGCAGATTCATTCAAGGAGCACCTCGAACATCGCGTTGGGATGGGACGTTAGTCGCCTTTGTTCTCAAACAACTGGACGGAGGCATCCTTGAGAACCAATACCGTAAGTGTTGCCGGATGTAGGCCGTTGTCGGAAAGGTAGAGGCCATCCTTGGCGCTGTTATTGGGGACGGTATTGGTCGCAAAGATGTCAGTCGCCTTGTCGGTATGAATGGGGCATGGAACGTTGGTTTGAGAGCAACAAGGTACCCTGGCTAGTTACAACGAATTGCGTGAGCGATGGGTTCAGGCGTGGGGGAGCCGAAGCTCAGCAACGACCTGGGCCACGAATCAGGACCTTGATAATCGGGACTTGGAATGAGAACATCCTCGATCGGGACCTTGATGACGAAGGTAAGACCTTGACGGCCAGGACCTTGACGAGCAGATCCTCGACGAGCAGGTCCAGATGGCGTGTCTGATACTGGACGCATTCTCTCAGTTTTCATTCAGCAACGCTGACAACAGCTACACCTTGGACCTAAGGATGGGCGGCAGTGGATCGCATGAGGTGCAAAGCGGCCAAGCCTACTAGCAGCGGTATTAGTGCTTATCCGGGTCCTGCGCTTCAAACCTTTGCAGCAAGAGGAAAGCTGAGTTAAAGGTGGGTGACGGCAGGTAGATAGGATGAAAGGCAAGATTCTGAGGCCAGGGGCTGCTAGCATTGGAGAGCGTTGAATTCAAGAGGTCACGCAGAGTTGAGTCGGTATGCATTAGCAACCTGAATACAGATAAGACTTCGATCTGACAAGGTTCGCGGGGTAGCAAGCGCCTAAAAGGATGGGACACAATACCTCGGTGACCAGGCTCACGCCATGCTAGCAGGTCTACCAGGGGATAGAGTTTCATTCCACCTCTTGCTAATTTTACCATTCTGTTTCAGCAACCGCTGAATTCAGCGCCAGAATCAGCAGTTGGTTGTTGGGGGCAGAAGTGCCGACAGCCCGTAGAGTTTTGGTCGAGTCGCCACAGCTCTGTGACGTGGATGGACTGACACTGACGAGGCGGACCGTACGGTCGGGTGTATTACACGCTACACTTTGGACTTACCACTTTAAACTTTGCACGCATGAAATCGCACAGTCTAAATCACTGCACGATACAGAATACTACACGATTTACAGCTAGAAGAGACAGCTGACAGTTGCAGTTCAAGAATAAATACCCCATGAAAGTCACATACTAAGCTGGATCCTGACGGTCAACGACTTCCGTAACAGGCTGAATACCAAAATAAATAATCTGCTTACTCCGCCTCTGCAGTCATTTAACCTTCTCAGAGTTTGCAGAAGGATAGGTTTACAATGCTGGCATCTTGCCCGGCTGAGACGAAGCTGAAGGTGAGACATTCTCTGGTCAAACTGCTACCAGAGAAACAAATTGAGTATGCGACGGAAAGTACTGACATCAACGTGAGGGTGGCAAAGAGGTCGCTGCCCACAGGTGTTCACCCCACCGTCAAGGTCCTTGATATCTTGGCTCAGCGAGATGCAGACCCATTTCAGCTACCGCTTCCCTCTTCAAGGTTCCATAGGTCAGCCTTCATGTGCCCAATGGGTGGTGCATTGATTAACTTTTCGGCGCCTTGACGTAACCAGCCTCGCCTCTCTGAAGTCGTCGTGGATTTATCTAACATGTCGTCTTTTCATCATTACTCTTATCATCAACGGTTTCACGGCGTGCTGCAGCATACTCATCGTTATCTCCTGCCAGGGGTGGCTGTCATAGTTCGAGCCTAGATGTTGATACGGACTGAGACCTTGATTACGATGGCTACAATTCTACACCTGTGACTTCTTCGTTGTTATCAACATTTGCAGTCTCGCTCATCGCAGCTGCCATGATGTCCACATAGAGCTCATCCATGGGCATATCGCGGTTATCCTTAAACCAATCAGACCACTTCCAGATTTCCAAGGATAGCATTTTGCTGCCTGTCGCTAGTCTGATACGAAGGCCACACATCGATTTCTGAGACTTGTGAAAAGTTCAGTACGTACCTTTTGAAAATGGTTTCTCAGGTTGGTCGTGGGAATAATTGCCTGGGTTTTCGTCGGTTTATCTAATACCTTCGACCTCCATCCTTTGCGCTGCTGTTTCGCGGAGAGCTTCAGGGGCATGAGTGTGCAACGTATCTAGTGTGTCACAAATGCAAACAAGGCACATGAAGCCGGAGACATTGCGGTGATGGAGATCTCCCGGAGTGGGGATATTTCGGAGTGGGGACATTTCGGAGTGGGGATATTTCGGTAGTGGGGACATTTCGGTAGTGGATTGTAAGGCGGAAGACTCCGCGCCGGCTCCTCGCCGAGGCCGAAATGACCGCCCAAATCCTGCCTCTCCTGAATGATCCGTCATGCCACTTTATGAGCTAGCGACTCATGCCGCGGATGTGTCTTGGAAAAGCGACGACCGTTGACTTGTGGAGAGAACGGTCTATAGACCGCAGTAGCAAGCGCAAAAACATGGGCGTCCTCGCCGCGGCCTGTTGCGGAATGTTGTAGCACATTGACTCATCTTCGTCGGGGAACCGGAGTCGTGTGGATGTGAGCCATCATTAAGAAGCCTCTCTAAGTCTGAAGCTCCCCTAGAGACCTAAATCCGGCGGTATCCGAATACGTACGGATATCTCTAGGCAAGGGGCAATGAGGGATACTTGGAGAAGTTTGGTTTCCACTAGGTTTGAAGCTGTAACTTGCAGCCCTGTCCTACAACTTGCGGCCCACGAACAATTCAATCTAGACTTACTTTCTTAAACTGGCCATGCGAAAGGCCAGGTTGAATGACCAGGCATGAGCCTTCCGACCTCAGAACCTCAGCCCTGAGGATTCGGCCCGTAGTCGCACTCCTCGACTTTAAACTTTGAGCCCGCGAGCGCCTCAACCTGCTTTCTTCCTCATTGACGTTCCGGTCCGCAAAGCCACTATCTTTGAGCTTGATATCTTCATCTTGTTCAGATAATGGACCTCGTGCTGATACGCTTTCTTGGGTACCTCGTAGAAACCTTCACTTCTCATGAGTTCCAAACCCACACGCTCCATTGGCCCTTTCTAAATCTCACCTGGCGCATGCGTCTCAAACAAATAGCTGAGGAGTTTAACCCATCCTGGAATCTTCTCTTTACGTTATTATTGAAGCTTTGTGAAATGGCATTCTCTATGCCTTTCCCCTCAAACTCAATGTCAGATACCATCCAGATTTCAGTTCTGTTAACCCCACAAACCCCCTTCTCAAACCGCATTGAGGTCCACCGCCGCGAGAGACGAGTGTGGTAAGCCTTGGTATCTTTGTGATGAAGGACGTTGCAAAGTTACTAGCTCAAGCTAGTTTACTCGGAGTGATGGTGAGAGCCTGTTAGGATTCTCAGTGTTCTCAATCTGCAATGAGTCTGTGACCCACATGTAGAAGAAATCAAAGGATTTGGCTCCCTATGGATGAGCCGTGCGGCAATAGAGATACTTGGTCAATGACTCCCTTTGATGTTTATCTGTACACGGCTGGCGTTGAGTGATGTGCATGCCGCCATGGGCTCAAATAATGCCAGCCTCTCCCGATTCACCACCACGGCGTTGTCTTCTTGTGATAGAAATGCGGCTTGATAGTTAGCGGCGGAGCTGACTAAGTGATGGAACCTGGAATGAAAGACACCTTGACTCTGCCTGTTGTGCGCAAACTTAAGAAGATGGAAGGCTCATCTGACATACGCACTAGGGGTGGCGCGAATTCTAGCCGTGGACTCGAATGGATATTCGAGCACGCCTTGTGTGTTTTTCAGGGACGGCTTGCGCAGCCTGAGGCTCATGATGCTGGGAGCAGGTGTCCTGTCAGCTATCTAGAAGGAATCAGGACGATCCCCCATCACCTAGCTTCTGGTCATCAAGACAAGTGGTTTCATAATAATGTACTGGACCTCATAGGCGACTGCATTGAAATCACAATTGTCGGTCGCTTTGGATATGAGGGTGCCTTTGTGATTCAAAAGCCAGCGTCTACACAAGGGATCCAGATCACGAGGCCCAATTGGCTCTTTACGTCCTAATTCATCATCATCCAAGTCAAAATGATCTGTAGTAGCGGAGCTATTAGAACCCTCTTCTTCCAACTCCCCGTCTCCATTATGCTCGTGCTCGTGCTCGTGGGTCACCCAATCTCCGGCCTCCTCATAATCATTCTCTGTACCCTCTATCCCAAGCTTATTTACACTTAATTGCACCGAATGAACGGAAGATTGGGCGAGCTTCTCATGCTGTCGTTTATTGTTGAGTAAGCCATGAAACTTGCTTGACAACGTGTCTCCGATCTTAAGAAAGTGGAGCTCATTAAAAACAGGATAATATCCTGAGAATCCACGCCGATTGCTCCGCCGCCGTTGTCGAGGTATGTCTCGATGACATCGGACGTATCACTAGTATCGTCTCCCTTTCCGTCTTCACGTTTGATTCCCGGATAGCAATCGGACTAGGCAGGCCAAGGGTTCGCCTGTACGGCGTCCTGATGTGACGCCATACGGTTATTGGCAGGGCATGATGTCGACGATACCCACCGTCTGCTTGATCTTCCCAAAGATACGACTGGATCGGCCGGGACTTTGAAGCGCGTTGGCTCTGGCCGCCATTCGCTTCGGCTGGGATCAAATCTTGATTTTCTGGCATCAGTCTATTCCTCTGAGTAATATGCGCCCGCCAGCTACTTTTATTTTTTTGCCAAAATCCAATTGATGACAAGGCTGCACCTCTTCTCAATTTCACGACTCTTTCACCGACCGATATTTGCTGACTCCCGTTCAATGGGGGTGCGACTGGCCGCACGGGTGCAGCGTGGCCTGTTCTTGAGGGGATAGGTGAGAGTTTGAGTGCTGTAAATGGTTACCTGCCCGCCAAGGTACCTAAAGCTACAGCGCCTCTCCGGGTGCCGCGGCCCTCAGGGTTCGCCTTGGGTTGCGAGCCACGCACCCAAGATACGACGCGGACCCTGAGGAACAGCGCCGGTCTTCTCTTTCGTCTGCATCTCTTCCCCTCTCAATTGTTTGAATCGCATGCAGTGGTCTGCACCTCGTTAGGTGGGAGGGAGCATTAACGAGACTGTGTACTTCGTCACAGGCTGCTTCAGTGGGTTTTTCCCCACCTTAAGGTACCTTATCTCAACTTTGGGACGTGCTCAGCAGTTTCGCCTTTCTCAGAGTCTCTTCGCTGGGAGGGACGCACTCGGAACCAGTGGTGCACAAATCCCAACTGCCGATTTGAACTCCCGCTGATGTCAGCAACCGCCGAATCCAGCGCCAGACTCGTCAGGTGGCCACTGAAGGCAGGAGGAGGTAGGTGTCCACCCAGTGAGAGAACACGCATCGATTTCAAAGCGTTTGTTCCAAAGCTGTAGCCATATGACACGCATTCAGTTCATGGCTGTAAACCAACACCATGAACGCAAGGTGAAAAGTTGGAATCTTTCTTCCCTTCTAACTTTTCTTCTTCGCAGTTTGCCGCCTGGAGGCGCGACTTGTGACTCTCACGGGGAACCATTCGAGGGCCCGTGAGAGTCATACGGCAGTCAGCGAGGTGCGCCTCCAGGGAGAAAGGTTGGAAGTTTGCATTTAACTCGCAGACTGTTGAGTGCTAGGTAATGTCTTAAGATCTAATACCCCCCATGCTTGTCGTAATCAGACGGGTGAGTGGATGCTGGAATGTCTCCCTATGATCCAATTTCATCGATAACGTTTGTCAAGATCTCCGGTCCTTTCTCCAGCTCCTCATCCGTAATGTTCCATGCAATGTGGACACGAATGGCGGCCTTGGTTGGGTAGATGAATGTCCCTTTTGCCACGCAAGTCGGGTGATTCGGCGAGGTGTTACAGTGCCGTATTTCGGCTCCATTACGTGCTCATGTCAGCACCCCGAGAGGTGACGTACTTGACCCAAGGGTAGTCCCTCTTGCTCGTAGTTTTCTTCCACTTGTCTTCGACGATCAAAGTCTTCTCGGTCAGCTTTTCTTCGTCGTAGATCTTCAGTGCTGCCACAGTTGCTGCTACCGCTGCAGGGGCCATGGTGAATGTGCCGCCAGTTTGGATGAACCGACTAACGACATAGCTTCGTCGTATCCCAGAACGTACGACGCCGGAAACGCTCCCCCAGTGACAGACTTGCCGAGTGTTACCATGTCGGGCTTGTTCTTCGGACCGAGCCAGTCACTGTAGAGGAACTTGCCAGTCTTTCCGGAGCCCATTCGGATCTCATCAGAGATGAAGAGGATGCTGTTCCTTTTGTACAACTGGCGAACTCCAATGGCAAAGTCAATTTCCTCCTGAAATGTTCTGTTATCGCAGCTGTGTCAGCAGGTGGCCTGCCTTCCCGTCCAAATGGCGGATCTACACTGACGCCGACAGAATGAATGTCTTCTCGAATTGGTGCAGGCCCTTATGATGAGCCGGCGCACTTCAGACGAGGGACAAAAGGTTTTCCATGGATACATTACATAATGACACCGGCAACACGGCCGTGGAACCCGCTGAAGACGGCTTCAAAGTCTTCAACATGTCCCTAGCGAAGTAGTTCACCCGTCTGGGGGTGAAGGTTATCAAGTTCTTGTCGAAGGCAACGTAGCCTAGCAATACCAGTCAGTCTCTAATATCCACGAAGGCTGTGTTATCCATCTCACCTGCCTGATTGCCTGGATTCATGATGGGCCAGATGCCCGAAGTCAGGTCATGGTATTTGTACGAGGTTCCAAGAACAATGGCTTCTTCCGCCGGGATCTTCCTGTGCGTTATCCCCCACTTGCGGGCAATCTTACAAGCAGTGTCAGCTGCCTCGGGGCTGGAAACTATTGCAGTGACTTTGTCGTAGCCAAATCGCTCGCAAGTCTCTTCAGCTAGCTCCAGCCATCCAGCATAATGAGTGGACATGTTGACCAGAGTAGGGAATGAAGGGTTCAATTAGCATAATAGAATGCCAGAGAAGTTAGATGCTCACCCTTCTGCATGCAATTAACAACGGCCTCAATCAATTTTGGGTGACCATGTCCAATGTTGGTTGCGCTGAACATCGTGACAAAGTCAATGGTTTCTTTGCCATCGACATCCTAGCAAAATTACGTTGCCCAAGATTAGCCAATCGTTTTGTGACGAAGAAAGAAGATACAAAATCAACGCACCATAAGCGTGGAGCCTTTTCCTGACATGAGGAATCCTGGCGTGGGTGCAAAACCGCCCACAGAGTACTTGTCCTCAGGCTGCATCAGCTTCTGAGCAGGGGTTCACGGGTTTTCATGGCCATTTTGACAATATTCCTTCTTTGATAGGAGGGAAAGGAAAACTGGCGACTCTCTGCGATGGGACTGCGTAGCGTCTTAGTACTGGAATCTGAAGTAAAGTGGCTGATCAACTAAATTGAAGAGGTTAGGTTTACAAATTCGTTCGTCTTTTTTGTATTTCCACCCTCATTACCGGAGTCCAATTGAAATGCTGTTTTGCACTACGAAGATGTCAAATCCGCTCTGAGTTCTTGTTTGAGAACGTGCTGTGGGTCTCTGTAAGTCCGCGACAGCCGAAGATTCAGCATTAGCGACTGCTGGATAGCATACTAAAGGAGCTTGGCGGCCTACCTGAAAACGGGGAACTATGCTCGGAATGGACAAAACATCTTCAATACCGCGGTGAGCGTGAGGCGGCGTTGGAGTGGAGGCGCTACACATTCAGCAGCAATATTATGGACCGGCTGCTGTTGCAGAATTACTCACAACACGTGCCCAGTGAACACTGAAATGCTGCTCCGGGTTCTATCTCTAGAGAAGGAGACTTAATACGTCCATTCTACAAGCATAAGCCAAATACAGCAACACGGCACTCGCGGGACGGAAGAGTGCAGGCGGGCGATTGCTCTCCTTGAAGCGTCATTATATAGGGTCGGCTGCTCGGTGAAATTAAAAAAGATCTGTGCGCATGCACCGATTTCAGAGGTACCAATCCATCTCATTCCTGATAGTTCGACCAGAGAGCTTTGTCATTCGGCCCAAAGATTGAACAGCACCAGCTGTAGGCGAGCGGCGACACGGCCACATCCGGTCACTGAGTTATTTTGTTTCCAGGTCCAAGTTGCACTTGAGGAGAACTGGGAACTTGAAATTTGGTGGCTTCTGGTGATCCAAGGAGATTAAACTTTGGGAATCTACCGATAACACGAGTCGCAAGAGCTCCTTTGTTGGAGTTGTGTCATCAGCTACACGCAGGTGCAGACGAGCCAGAGATCGCTGGGATCCTCTTGAGAGAACACGTGGCCTTGATGAAATAGAAGTCCTGTATATCAAACATCATTTACGCGAATTTCAAATGCAAGGAAAAATCTTTCGAAGTCCGGACGACCGAACTGAGTTCCACTCCTGAGCTTCGTGATGGCATCTTCTCTCCCCGCAGTGTTGAGCATAATGTTGGCTCCAGCGTCACTGTCTATTTGTTGGGTGAGACAGATGTGGATGTTGAGGAATGAGCTGCTGATGTCCTGCGCCTCAAGTGACGAAGGAGCTGACGAAACCACTCCAGCGAAGGAATATCCCGACACAGCCAGTCAAACTCCAGTCGTCGTAGACAACAATTACTTTTTGTTTGTCGCATGTTCCAAATCTGCTTCAAGTTCGCCGCCCAAGGAGTAACGCCGATATCTGCCCCGATGATTACAGCAACTTGATGCTTGGTGATATCCTCCGCTGGCGCTCCGTATGGTCCGTCAACTCGAAGGCACGGCAACTTCTGGTCTTGTTCGATAGCGACTTCGTATATGCCGTTCGGATCAAGTTCTTCATACATCTTGGCTTGTTGGAGTCCTGCACCGACGGCATTACCTGGGTGAAGTCTCCGACTTGCCGCACGTGGACGCTGGTGTATGGGTCAAAGGGACCAGATTTGATCGTGAAGAGGTGCCACTGGTAGGCGCTGACTTCGGGGCGATTGAGAAAAAGCCACTGGCCAGCTTTGCATTTCATGCTTGGCTTGCAAAATTGGATCTCGACGACTTCTGGATAAATCTTGGGTAGTTACATCGGTGGCGTAGGGGAAGAGGAACGTACTCGATGGATGATGAATGACGCGTAGGATCTCTGTTGCTCGGCGCGCTCGTCTTTCCCTGTGGATGCGTTCTGCAGAGTGAAGCCCGCCGGTCCGAAGCTCCCACCTCCATCCCATGTACCCGGGGCGATGGTCCAAGAATCCTTCGGCGGAGGATGGCGGTGTCTCTGGGGTATCGCGGACAAAGCGACCGGTGGTGTGGGTGTGAGGTCCGGGGGGAAGTTATGAAGAGATGGTGAGTGTACCAGAAGGTTTCGGGGGATTGTTGTCCAATTCTGGAATGCGCCGTGGTGCATATTAAGAGCATACATAGCAGCATAACGTGTCCCGTGATCGGTTCCGGCTGCATGTGATGAATCTAGGGTGCAGTTTCGGGACGCATCTGGGATGCCTCGGTGTTGAGGAACACGATCAGCTCATGATACTCAAACCAACAGCAACTGACATACTTGGTGTAATTGCCAGCCGTGTGAACGGCGGTGAAAATTAGAATTGCGTAGGCAAGCTGCCGATGAAACCGGGTGGACTCGTCCGGCGGAAGCCATCGCGCCGTCGGCCGCACCCATCGCGTTAAGGTTCTGCACGTCGGCGCTGGCGTGGGGGTCGTGTCGAGGCTCGGCACCGATCCCGCGTCACGCGGGATCCGTGTTGAGTAGGCTGATGCGTTGACGCCGCCAGGTTGTTTATGAGTTGCTTGGGACTATCAGCCGTATGCGAAAACCCCCCGATGACCAGCCCGGGGTATGATGTTGGGGAGGAGTTTTTTTGGCTGTGGAGGGTCGCGGCGAAGTCTCTGCGGAAACCATAACGCGGTTCTTTGAATCCCACGGATAATAAAAAAAAGCTAGCCGGGGGTACTTTCGTGAGGGGAGGCAACCTCGATGCTAGAGGAATGTGGCTGTCGACAGTTTGTAGCAAGCCAGCTTGCTTGGGGAGGGGACGAGTGTGAGTGGTTGCGTCGGATGCGACGTGAACTCTTCGGTCGGTGCAGAGGAATATAACACAGTCTTCCCTCGATAAGGAAGCTAGCTTAGCATGAGAACTGGATGGCGGAATCTATTTCCCCTGTTCCGGTCATTCGTAGGGGGCTTCCCATCGATCCCCGACATCCGCGAGCCACCGAAAACCCCGCTGTGGGGTTACACACCACCCGGGAGTACGGGCGGGCAAGCCGCGTATCGTTATAAATTTGGCACCCATCATGAAAGCCAAGTGTAATTAGCTGGTCAGCTGCTTTGGATGTGCTTGTATTCAACGTAGGCATATATGGAAAGGATTGGCTGGTTGCCGGGGGGTAGCATCGAGAATGTAGTCACTTGAAAGCAGCTGGGGAGAAATCTGTGTGGTATCCTCCCGGCAATCTCAACAATATGCTGTGATGATTTGATACGGATTCTCTGATTCAGCATTCGGAAACGGTTCTGGTTGTTGGTTGAGCGTTTATCATTAGGGGTGGAATGACAGCTCGCTTCATCGGGTTTGTAGTGCCCGAACTTGCGGGTTGGAATACCCTCGTTGAACGTAGCGTCTGCCTGCTCTGGGGACTTTCCTTTGCACTCGGGTACAAACAGCCAGGTGAAAAGTAAGACACAAGCCGCAATCGGGCTGGGGATAAGCCCGGAATTGCCTTGTGATGCAGCATAGAGTTTGGGATCGGGGAGTTGATAGCGGGGCTGGTAAGTAGAAGTAAGTGAACAAATTCACACGTGTCTCTGGGCGATTCCCGTATTGGTTACCTTGTGACGACGTTTACCACAGACGCAGTCCTCTGGGAAGGATCTCGGAGCCGCGGAGCCGCAATTTCTGGGATTACAACATAGACTAACGGTGCCCAACCAAGGCAATAACCACCGGTGAGTAAGGGAAGCATGGCAACATTCGCTCTATTCACGGGCATTGAGGGTTTGGAAATGGACCCAAGCCCGCCCATAGCCATGACTGCAGCCACTTGTCGCGGAGCTCCTGCTGTCGATGGAGGACTGTGGTATGGTCAGCGTGATATTCTCGTCGTCGAGCATGAGCCTTAGACTTTGTATTACCGTCTCCCGATTCCGTCGTTAAGACCCGGGGATACTCCGCATATGAACAGATTGACAGACGCACTGATTACCGTCATGGTGAATGGGTTAACATTTCCAATACTGCGAACAACTATGGCGCCGTACAACGATACGAAGGATTGACCGCTGGCCTTTTGGACGAAATTCGTGGCGGCGATGATGGCGGTTCGAGTTCGATTCACACCATGGGGGATCTCCCAGTACGAGCTTTGCCCTGGGTCAATGGCTATTGCGGCCTGGACGGTTGAATATTCGTCATCGATTTCGCTTGCGGTTAAAACTCCAGTACGGAATTGTATGGGAGATGCTCGCGCTTGCTCTGTTCGGTCCTTGGTGAGAAGCCATCGAGGCGACTGCGCGAAGGGGGGGGGGTGAGTTTGATAAAGGTTGAGCTCAGGAATTGTCAAGTTACCTCGGGAATAAACCAGATCAGAGCCGTAACGATGCTGGGTACGATAGAAAACAGGTCGGGAGGGATTCTCCGGGCGTTGTTTGTCGGCAGCATGCTAGTTTCCCTGCACATTCAATTCATGATGAGTCCCCCGGCCTGAATAGTCTCAGCTCTGGTGAATACTTCTGAGTTGGGATTTGAGGAGGGTTTCCCACCATCATGCTAAATTGGTCAGATCCTGCGGCGAAGCTTCGGATCTCGGTCGGCATGATCTTTGACTGATACGCTGGGATGACGGCCAGCTCCATCCCAACATAGATGTCTGTGCGAAGCATAGATTGATTAGTTTGAATTGGGACGCCGGCGCAGGGTGATTTGTACTCACAGTTCAAAACATGGGCAACCATGATTTGTTCTCGACTAGACGGGGTGACTGCAATTACGGCACACACAATGGCATGGGCGCTCGTATGCACCATCTCCGGCCAAATCTGGAACTGACCATACTACCAGGAAAAACACCTAAGGCGAGGTATCGGTGGTGGTCTGCTGACGGATGTGGGGGTATGCGTTCCCTGGTCGAGTGGGATGGGCAACGGACCAAAAGCAAAGCCGGTATAGTTCAAGCTGCTGGGCCTGGGAATCCATGCAGGATTGAGCTCGTATTCCCCCGTTTTTGGGGAGATTCTACCAAATTGCCGTGTGAATAGCTCCATGCTTGGGTTGTTGTGTAGCCGTTGTTGTCGTAGCGATCGTCGGGGAAGCTGGTGGCGGGGTACGATTGAAGTGTTTTAACGCTGGATAATTCGGTATAGTGGCCGTGATGGTTCACAATACTTCATTCAGGACTGATGCCGGGTGTGGACCGACTGGATGGGGGGCAATGAAGAACGGACGCAGATCCCGCGAGTGCCAGTGAAGCGAGGCGGTCCATGTCCACTTCTGCGTGTTTCTTTTGCTCGACGACCCGCGTCTCCATTCGTCTTCGCGGAATCCACTAATTCCGCTGTCACTGGCGACTGTCTTGGCGGAGTGACGGGATGGTGAACGCGCCGAATTCTGGCCGCTCCCGCTGCTTGGCGAGATATCTTCGCAATGCCGAAATAGGAGGGTCGGTGGGCGGACGTTGTTGGTGTCTGTTCAGGGTTGGAGATCTCATTTTTGTCGGGTGCGCTGCGGTAGCCCCCCTGGCGGCTACGATAACTGCCGTCGTCTGGGTTTCGAATCCTCGCTCTCGTCGTCATCATCCTCATCTGCCACCCGGCCAGCCACCAGTCAGCATCAGTTAGACCGCTTGCGAGCAGCCAAGGCTTGCGTCGCATGTCACGAGAAGAAGGCAAAATGTCGAGGCGGCACCCACCCTTGTGACCGTTGTCGGATGAATGGGATTGAATGCCGCTATCCACAGAGTCGCCGGGCCCGGGCGCCAGAGGGACGTCGCGGGCCCCCGGCGGAGATCGAAGATGTGCCAGTTTCAGCCCGGCTGTCGGTGTCTTCTCCGGGCCCCATTTCTCATTCTCCGGCATTCACCAGCACTGTAGCAGACCCGAACACAGAACATCGACTGTGTTCACCGAGGTACTTGGAACCCCTTCGCCTGATGCTCGTTTATACCGTTTAGTTCAGTTCTCACATTCTCATTAGCAGTGCTGACATCCCGAAAGACACTGTCGTGGGTTTGTATCGAGGCCTTTTTTGAATATGTGTACCCGATACCAGGGCTGTGTTTCCTTCACCGTGGCACACTGATGCAAACCTTCCTGGACGGTACGCTTAACCCCTTTTCTTCCCTTCTAACTTTTCTTCTTTGTAGTTTGCTACCTAGAGGCGCACCTTATTAACTGCTATATAACTCTCACAGGGAATAATCGAGGACTAGGATAGCTTATAGAGAAACCTTTATAGCTACTTATAGAGGTATATAAAGAGAATATAAATTACTTTAATTATAAGAAATAAGTATCTCCCTCTTTATATTACTATAATTTATTACTCCTTTAATATTAAGATATTATTACTATACTATATTAATACTATCTATTATTACTTTAAAAATAATAATAACTTCTTTATAATTACTTAAAAGAACTAAAATAAAGTATATAGATTTTTATATATATAATTTAATTTTTTAGTATAAAGTTTAATAATATATTAAATATACTACTACTTTTTATTAATATACTTTAATAAAATAATATATTATTAAACTAAAATATAGAGATATTTTAAATATATTAAAATAAACTTTAAAATAAATAAACTATATAATATTAATTAAATTAAATATCTTATATTATTAAAATATAATACTTTATTAAAAGAACTTAAAGATATATATATAATTACTATAATATAGTAGTAATTAATAGGAGTAGTTTACTAGATATATAGGGAGTAGTTAGAGTAAAGGGGACCTCTTATATATCCCTAGTTATATAAAAATTCACAAAAGAATTCTTCACAAAATAACGGTACGCTTAACAGCAAGCTGCTACTCGCGATTTGTGGTGTCGCGTCTCGATTCACCGCTCGAGTGCTACCATCTATTGCTGCTGCTGGCGACGGTCCAAACTGGCTCGAGGCCGCTGGAACACAGATTTTACAAAGCCCGCACCTATTTAGAACGGATATCGCGGCACTCGCACTCATCGCATTTGACCATGGACTCACGCAGGTTTTCAAGGATCATGACAGTGTTGGCCTTTGCCATCCGAATGGCCTACGTGATGCGTTTGAACCATGAAGGTAAAGATATTTCGTTCGAAGGCCAGGAAGGGAGAAGACGCATAATGTGGGAATTATGGATGATGGAGACGACGGGCTGCGATGACTGGCCCAGTTTGTCCTTTTGCCGCAACGAAAGTATTCATCTACAGCTGCCATGTAATGAGCGCAGCTTCAACATCAATGTCCCCGTTGACGTGGGTTCTCTTCGTCAACAGACTTAGGACCCCGGCAAAGATGGCTATGGGTTAGCCACGTACCTAGTTCGGATTCATGACATCTGCCGCAGGGTGACAGAGTGAGCTGAACAGATATCTCCAAAAGGCTGGGGCCATGGATTGGACTTGACTTACATTTTCGCAGGTGGACGCATTCAATTCAATCTCCAGCGCAGACATCCACAATGGTGCAACTGGAGAATACCATTCGGGATTTCGAGCAGGAGCTTGGAAGCTTTCACCGCCTGCTACTGGACAACCACGTGATGAATCGGCGGAATCTCTCTCGCCGCATTCATCTCCCGTCGCGCACCACATTTGTCATGCTCTATATATGGTGGCATGTGACGTATATCAACCTCTACTGTTCAACTTTGAAAAAGATCGACGACGAAGAAACCCGGCCAGTCAGCGATCCTCCAGCGACGCAACCCATCAAGTACTACCGCAGTAGGTATCTTCAACATGCCGTCGCTATGTCAACTATATTTTCGACCATACTGTCATCCGACAACACTGTCTGTATAAGCGATCCCCTTCTAGCTGACTGCGTTTGGTCTGCAGTAAAAGCTATCACCCTCACTAAGCCCCCTGCACTGGACGGTCACAAAGCCTTCAATCCGGTTCCGCATTTACAGTCATGCGCCGATATCTTTAATGAATTCAGCTCATTGTATTCCACTAAGATGATGGTTCGCGAAAGAATTGTTGACATTTTGTCCAATATGGAAGAGATTCTGGAACAACCCCAGCTTCCAAGGTTAGTTTCTCATTTCGTATCCTCGCTCTGAGAACTGGACGGAGCTAACGGTTTCTCAATGCCGCCCTTCAGGTCCAAGTTTACCAATGAATGTTTCCTCTGCAACGAAATTTCGAGACTAAGCTTTCCGCCCGAAGATCCCGACCTGTTACCCAAAGATGGCCAAGGAAACAGGTTGTTGAAGGACAACCGGTGCTGTGGCGCGTCCGTTTTCTCGGACCAGATGAACGATACTCATAGTCATCAATCGCAGGAAGAGTGTACCGTAACGGGAGTCCTCGGGGCCATTGGGGCTGCTCGAGACGAAGATGGAAGCGACACCCAGCCCGAAAGCGCGGCCTGGTAATTCCAAGGGCTGGACTACCGGGTTTTCGAAGAACTAGAGTTGGATATCGACATGTTCCACCAGTAATAATGTCTGATATCACGAACATAGTGGAATGATCTATCCAACAGGAACTTCACAACTGATTCATCTCACAGGTTATGGTAAGTCTGCGAAATTACCAGTAATTAGGTCAAGGACCTTGAGACCATGGCGTCATTCACGCAGCTTCGACGTGTGGAGAACCTCGACACATCACTCAAGGAGACTTTTAAAATCAGCAAGTATACGTCTGAATTGTAAAGTCATCTAACCGTATGAAATACAATTAAAACACCTCAGCATCATGTCGGTATCAGGCAATGATCTTCTTCTCGCCGGGGGTAGCCCAGCAAATCTGGCCTGCAATTCCCTCAGCCTCAAAGACTGCTTGGAGCTCCTTTGCTCCCTGCATGAAATGGTGCCATAACTCAAAGTGGATGGGAACCATCATGTCTGCATCAAGCTCGCGCATAATCTTCGCAGTATCCTGCCCGCTCATCGTGATCTGAAGTGGTGCTTCATATCCTGGCAGAGGAATCCGCATGAAACCGCTGCCGGATTTCCGACAGCTCCGGCTTCAGGACGGTGTCGCCAGTAGTGTAAACCACATTGGGCAGACCCTCCGGACACAGACCGAATGTTTCGGTCTGCAGAATAAAGCCTGTGACTTCTCCACCAGGGAGATGAGTGCATGGCGTTCCGGTGACCTTCCACTCAACTCCTTGAAATTGGAAAATCAAGATTTCCCATGGCTTGATGGGGACAACACCTGGCCGCGGGACAAGACGAGTCGCCCCGTCAGATGTAGTATTGACCCGGCGACCGTCGAGAAGCTTCCGTCCTTCGTCATCCAGATTGTCAATGTGATCCTCGTGGCTTAAAAGGACGGCGTCAATAATGGGAAGCTGATGGAGCCCAAGAGCCGGGCGAGTCTCAAACTTCGCAAACAATCGTGGGGTTCCCGGCGGCGTGGGATGTGTTATTTCGTATTCAGTTGGAGCATCATTGACTACCGGATTCGTGATGAAACTCACGCCGTCGATCTCCAAGATGACTATGGCTGTTGTAATATGTGTGACGCGAACGGTGCTTTTGGAGTTGAGAGGCAACATCTTAGATGAAGGCTTGAGCTGCAAGAAAAGCGTTGTCTGGGTCGGAGTGGTGGATTTCTAGGGTGATACTGCGGGATTAGCCCAAAGGACTTGTGTGGTTGTGGGAAAGGTGGTCGTCTTATAGCCGGATGGCTTTTCGAGGTCACGATCGTTGATGATCCTCTATTATTAAATTATATTTTGAAGGATAGCTCACTTGTTTTGTGTGTCTTGTCGAAATTTGCAGCCTTAGCAATCCTCTCATCTCGTGAGATTCATAAGCAAGATCTTTGCTCTAGATAGGGGGTTGATCATCAAAAAGGGCTTTAGCTTGATGAGAACTCTTAAGACTAGAAGGGTGCGGTGGTCGGCGTAGACCGCCGGCTGCCGCGATACCCGCGATGCCCGCGAATACCCTAGTTCCGGCGACCACTCCTTTTGGATTGATATTTCTGCTCAGATTGCGCTTGCCTTACCGTCCAGACTCGTCCGTGAACTGAATCGGCCAGTAGCGCACCATCAGTTCAATGTCTTTTGAATTCTACCAAACGAACTACCGATTTCTGTCACTACGGCCGGGAACGCGAGTACGTGAACGCCATATCAGATGACAATGCCATCCGTACAGTCTACTCTCTTCTATGTAGCCACCGCTATCAATATCCTGATTATCCCCAAACACTTCGGGGTCGGTGCAACAAATATGTCAAACGCTATCAAGACTATCTATCCCTGAGCATTCCCCGGCTATTAAGCGGGGAGGGAAGTTGTCGGGACCAGCTGGGATTGTACTGATGGAAGTCTCATCATTTTGGGTATGGAATCTGTTGTTTGACTCTTCTTTGGTATCGCTTGGGGGCTGACTATCGTAGCTTTGCTCGACTATCGATGGGCTAAGACACATGAACCTTCCAACGTCGGGGGGGGGGATTAATGGCCGTCGTGAGTGTTCTCTCAGGCTGGTATGTCGGCCTTCAATACTTCAAGATCGGCGTGTACGTTCCACTCGGCGTGCTTTGGCTAGTGCCTGCAGCCAGTCTACTTGCGTGGCTTTGGTAAATACTCTACCTAGATGGACCGGGGCTTGGAAGGCCGGGTCGGGAGCTTCAGTCTTTGATAAATTTTATTGACGACATGAACCTCAGTCAGCTTTTCCATCCTTATGACCATGTCGTAGTTTGAGGGCTAATGCATAATCCTGTTGAAAGTAAGCAAAACTCGATTGTTACGTTCGCACGAGAATCAAATGATGCGAAGGGTCATCAGCACACTTATTAACCACCGATCGTCTGACACGATGAGTCGTTTGGGCGACCAGCAGTGGGGCGATGCGAGACGGGAGTCGGCCAGGCCCGGGCCCGAGGCTCGAAACTCCTCGAAACTCGGCCCGAATCCTGCTTTAACCTATGGAGTCGGCCACACCACTTTGTGACGAGGTGCGCCCAGCGCTCATAGCTAGATTAATCAACCCTTTTCACGCAAGCGAATAGGGGTCCATGCCTGTTAAGCTCAGTCCGCTGAACCGCTTGAGGACCAAGGCTCAAGATGAACTGTAGCTGTGATACCAGAATCTTTTTCCCATTTCAAACATCACACCTTAATGTTAGAACAGGCAAACAGTACGGCGAATGCTTAGATTTCGGAATGGTTGGGTTATCCACACGGCCGAAGCAGTCGCAGGGATCCACATGCTCGCAATCCGCCGCCACCCTGCCAGCGTTGCTAATTGTGTTGACTTTGATTTACTCACCTCCCCGAGTTCCCCGAGTTCCCCGATTTGCCCAAATGCTCCGCGTCTCGTAATCAACCTCGAACGCGTATCTCCACATCACCACTGGACTATGATTGAGATACTTTGTAGAAATTGCTGAGCTAAACAGACCACAACTGATTTTATGGGCCACGTATTCCAGGCAACCCGCTGCTACTCAGAACCATTCGTTCTACAGCAACGTTTGGGACCCTTACCTTAACAAAGACGGCATCTCATTTCGAATTCTACGATTTTCAGCCATGGACCTCGAGCGAGACACACTTGATGAACGACTAGAATCTCTCGCGCTCTCTGAGAAAATTGCTCTTCTGTCGGGGAAGAATATGTGGGAAACATTTGACATGGACCGCGTCGGCATTCCCAGCTTGAAACTACGGAGGGTCCAGCCGGCGTACGCGGGTCGACATGGATAGGCGGCCGCCGAACGACCTTCACGCCTTGCCGGATTCCACTGGCTGCGACCTTCGATGTAGACTTGGTTCAGCAGGCCGGTGTGGTTTTGGGCAAAGAAGCAAGTCTCAAAAACTGTGCAGTCCTCCTTGCGCTAACTATAAACCTCAGTAGGTCGCCCCTGGGCGGCCGAAACTTTGAGAATTATGGCGAAGACCCCTTCTTAACCGGGATGATTGTAAAAGCGATGATTATGGTATTCAGAGCTAAGGGGTTAGTGCATTCATGAAACATTATGTTGGAAACGATGTGGGAACTCGACGGTATAACGTCGATGAGAAGATTGATCAACGCACATTACGCGAAGTCTATCTTCGACCCTTTAAGATTGGACTTGAGGCTAGGCCTTGGACAGTTATGACCAGCTACCAGAAGATTAATGGCGAGCACGTCGACACAAGCATTTATCTCATAGAGTGTATTCTTCGGGGGGACTAGGGTTTTTGAAGGAGTCGTCATGAGTGACTGGGGGGCTTGAACGATACAATTCAGAGCCTGCTGGCGACAACTGATCTAGAGATGCCAGGACATGCCATTCGGAGGGGTAATCTATTGATGGCCGCGGTTCTCTCAGGCCAGGTTGATGAGAAAGCTCATTTGAATCCCTGTGTGAAACGCATGCTTAGATCGATTGAGAAATCGAAACTCTCCCGGCACGAAATGGAGAATGGATATCACGACAAAACGGCCACATCGAACAGCAGACAGAAGAGCTGGAAGCTGACGATGTCAGCGTGTTTCAAGCTCTCGTTGGGGAGCCGGCTTGTGACGGCCTTGTCCTTCTCAAAAACCAAGACCTGCTCCCCATACGACCACACAACCTCAATACCGTCGCAATCGTTGGCCCCCACGCAAAACAGCCAACAGCCGGTGGTAGTGGAAGCGCAGCAGTGAACCCCTACTATATCACGACCCCCTATGAAGCCATTACTGCTCAACTTCTCGGACAGAATCAGAGTCTCTGTATCAGTTTCGAGCAAGGAATGCCGGTCTCTCGAACACCGCCGACTCTTGGAAACTAGATCGTCAAACTGGACTCCGCGTATGACAGCCTACGCATGGACCTTTACGCAGGGAATAGCTTCGAGGGGGCACATCGTCGCGACATCATTCTGGAAAGACTCTCATATCTACCTGATGAGTGATGGGGACATACCACAGTGTCTTCGTAGAACCATCTTTTGCTATCGAGTTTCGGGCGTCATCAAACCGAATGTTTCTGGCCATCACATCTGGGGCGTAAGAAATACGGGAAAAGCAAAGCTTTACATCGATGACCAACTCATCATTGACAACACGGCTTGGAGCGAGACATCTGGATCATTCATGGGTTGCGCTAGTCGCGAGGCACAGGTCAACATATCTCTCGTCAAGGGGCAATCATACCACTTACGGGTGGACAGCATTATGGTTCCGCCCTCAATCAAAGCGTACGATAATACTTTTCTCGGCAAGGCATCAGGCATCCGCATTGGTCCTTTGCCAATTCATGATGAGAAGGCGATGCTCCTGAACGCTAATCAGGTTGCGAAGAAGGCTGATCTCGTCTTAACAGTCGTCGACCTGAATGCGGATAAGGAAAAGGAGGGGGGTGACCGTTCTTCAATATCTCTTCCATTAGGTGCCAATCAAATAATCCAGACAATTGCATCAGAGTCGTCTAACGTGGCCGTTATTGTTCAGTCGGCATGTGCCGTGGCTATGCCTTGGGTCAATGATGTTAGCGCTATTATCCCAGCCTGGTACCAAGGCCAGGAGAACAAGATGCACTTGCTGATGTTCTCCTTGGGACGTATAACTTCTCTGGTATGCTCCCTGTGACTTTCCTACGATATTTAGAAGACCACGGCTCCTAACCACACTTCCCAGGAGATATTGAACATGACTACGCTGAGTATAGCGAGGGTATACTAGTAGGCTGTTGTTATTTTGAGAAGCATTGTATTAAGCCCCTCTGACCCTTTGGGCTCGGTCTATTATATACTCGGTTCGAATTGTCTGGTGTTAAAGTTACTGGTATAATCTTTCAGAGTCAATAATGCGCTATTACAGTAAATGTCACCAATGTCGGACAGTGCGATCAAGAGGTAGTGCAGGTTTATGTGGCGCCATCCCCCATTCAAGAGGCGTATGGGTTGGAATCATACAAGAAGGCTCTTGCAGGGTTTTGCAAGACAGCCGTATGTGTCGGCGAGATGGTCCGAAGGACAGTGCCAATCACATCTGAAGTTGTGCAATAGTATAATATTAGGGATAACGATTGAGGCAGATGAGGGACGTTGGAGAATGGATGCAGGATCGTGTCGTTGTCGGGTAGGGAACAGCTCAGTTCGCATTATTGCTGAGATTGATATCATAGTTAGAGACTAGTCAGACTGAATGCTATATGTTTCATGTTCATCATGTTTCAAGCCCGAGGAAAAGGGGTCTTCTATTAGGAAAACATACTGTAAACATAC
Source organism: Colletotrichum sp. SAR 10_71 (assembly GCA_025327135.1). NCBI lineage: Eukaryota > Fungi > Ascomycota > Sordariomycetes > Glomerellales > Glomerellaceae > Colletotrichum > Colletotrichum sp. SAR 10_71. The sequence goes on from JAKMWS010000163.1 coordinate 50,574, forward strand.
TGTGACTGCATTTCGGTCAGTGTCCAGTCTTCAACTTCCGAATATCTCTGGGGCTTGTGCCATGACGCTTCAAAGCGGCCGAGTCGTACTGTGGTGCTGAAGTACAGTGAGCGCCGGCTTGCGTGCTTGAATTAATACTGCATCCATCGCGACACAGAAGTTCGCCTTTCTCAGAGTCTCTTCGCACAGCAACCAGTTGCCCTGCTGAGTTCTAGCCCTCAAATCATGGGATTAAGAGGGATCACACATCTCATTTGATCAACCGACAATTTTAAGCAACGGCTGCAGTTCACGTCCTGCTAATCTTCGCCCGCAGCAACTGCCAGGTTCAGCGCCAGAATCGGCAGTTGCCCACCGGAGGTAAGAGGTGGGTGGGGGAAGACATCTTAAACCACGCATCAACATCACGGTATTCGTCGACCGCACACCCATGAGAGTCCCTTTCTCAATGCCGTCTCCAAAGAAAAAGCCCATCCTCCACCGACCAGCCTTTGACTCAATCATCCAGCTGTCCTCAATTAACCGCATGACACCGAAAGTCATGGATCGTCTAGGGCATTCCCACCTATGGTATGTCGTCCCTACTACTCCTCCACAGCGTTGTTTCGTGGTCGCCTCATTTGAACGCCGCTTTTCTAACTTGGGCATTCCGATAGCCGATATGAATACCGACTCCTTTGGCCCCAGACTGCGAACAAATCCTCCTTTCCGACAGCCAGCGACCCTCACGCAATGCTTCTGTGCAGGTCAAGGCCAACATTTTGTAAGAATACTACACCCTGTCCATCATCCTGGCCCCGACCGCCATCGCCATGACCCAAGCATGACCCAGAACCACAAGATCTGCCCTTGGCAAGCTTGGTTGTGGAGCTGCACGGGATGATGTGCATCTTCATGGCCAATGCCGGAAACAAAGCAGAAGCCTGACACCCAGCATGGAGTCTCAAGTACAAACCAGACCAAACATCATGCGGGACAACTAGCGGCAGAAACATAGGCAATCAACATCCTGTCGTTCCCATTTGGTCCGTTGGTGATGCGCGTTCAATGACTCGACTTCAGGCAGGCTTTTACCACGTCCACACTTTCGCGGCTTTGAAGCCTCTGCTGGGTCACCCTTCCAGCCATTCTATCCTCGCAAGGATGATCTTCCGAAGCCACTCGTAATACTGCCCTGCCCATCATCTCTCGAAACAGCATCTCCTCTGCTTTAACAAGACATCGGGTTCAAGTCGCGTTTCCCTTAAATCGCCGGAGCACCCCATGAAAGCACACCCAGTGCGATCGCCAACTTCAAGATACGCATGCCAAGCCACCATCTTCTTCCACCAATGGCTCTTCTTAGCCCGCAAACTGACACGCAGGTTCACGGTGTCCCTCATGAGCAAAATGCCCACTCTGAGTCGACCAAGCCACATCCAGGAAACCCTACTTAGACATGGTGGCTACCTAAACTGCATTGGAGTCCTTGACAACCATGCTTTCACCCTCGAGGCCAGCAATACTTTTTCCGATGTGTCACTGGGAAAATCACCCCCCCTCCCCCTCCGGAGGGGGAGGGAGGGGGAACGTCTCGAGATCAACGGAAGGGAGATCAAGCCGGCCGAAAAGGGACGCAACGCAACACGATGGTGGAAGTGACACAGGTGGCCTGTTGTGTACATCATGAGAAGGAATGAACACTTGAGCCGCAAGACATCCGCTGAACAAAGTAGGGATGGTAGATGAGGCATTTGGTGCCGTAGGTTGTGGAATCCGCCGTCGCGCGGACCTTATGTTCCCAAACACAAAAACCACCAAGGAGAAGGAATTCGCGTTGGGATTGGCCAAATATCATGAATGGGTTCTTAGCGCTCAAGGTGCAAGGTCCTTGGCAACTCTAGAGCTCGCCAAGACCAAGAAGCTTTCTCGCTGATGGTTGTTATCCATATTGCCACACACGTTGCTTGTCGCTCCAGGTTCCCGAGGTGATTTGTCTATTTGAGTTTTACGCGACTTGAGCGAGTCTCTTCACCACAGTGACGTTTTTGCGGCCCACTTACGACCCCGTTTACCCCGCGCAACACCAATGGCAGGTTTTTTCTTTGATTTGCGCTTCAATGCACACCGCTGGCCCCTCTGAGTCCCGTTGAAAACCTGGGGCCCACAACGATACCACCCGCCCACGATGACGAGCTTCTGTTGGAGGCTTGCTGGTACTCCATACACGTCACAGGTAGTGAGGTTCAAAGACATCGCCACCTCCGGCCCTGAGAAGCTTACTTCCATCACAGAAGTGACTTCGTGGTGTGCTCTACCGGTGTGGGTACAGCAGAAGCGGCTGCCACAGACGTCAATCTGGGTTGGGAGATTGTCTTGCCAGGTTGGACACCACTTCTTAGCGACCAATGTGCCCTGTAAATTTAGTGACTTCCATTAGCCTGGCTCAGATTTAGGTGAGTCCTGAATTCAGGAAGCCCTTCGTCGCTGATTTGGTTTGTTTAGCTAGACCCAAGCTGCGACCTTCCGTCTCGGTCAACAGCAACCCGTGGGCATAATTGAGACTCCATCTTGCTCGATGGGAGCTTTTCGCAGCATGAGGAATTGGAGCAACATGTTTGGTCGCTCCTTACCGGCCGACGTTGTCGTCGGACCCGAAACGGCATTCCAGCGCATGAGTAGAGACATGATCCGGATCGAGAGGCGAGGCGCTTTGGTTCCAGACCGGGCGTTTGTGAGCGTGCCGGCCGGAGTGGGAAGGGCAAGCTGTTCACGAAGACGCTCAAATACCCACGCGCAACTATATAATGTTGAGGAAGTTTCGAGCCCACCCAGTAGGGGTTTTCACAGTAGGGGAAAAAGCAGTAAAAGCACCTCGGTCAGTGCCCAGTCCAGTAGCTCCGCAGTATACGTACCCAAGGGTCCGGAATAACTGCCCGGGCCGACCCCAACTCGCCATACCATTGTGGCTGTCAGCCTCGTTGACGACCCACGCGCAACTATATAATAACGAGCTGATGCTTTGAGCTAGGCCAAGCCAGCAATTGAACCCCTCACCATGGGCTATTGGAGCGATGACGTAGTCACACCTAGCTGCTGTTGCACTATTGCGGTCCGCGAGACAGGTGTCTCGTCATGCTCACATTGCATGACGGAATGCCCTGTGTGGGGAATTTCTGAATATCGCCGAATATCCGCGGGAAGACAGTGAGTGTGGACAGACAGAAAGGTCACGGGGCCTTTAAAGAAGCCTGGTTCCCGGTTGAAGGTCACGGATGGGACACGCCTTGTATATGCAACTTGTTTGGGATTCCCGAATTCATCCACATTGGTCTGGTAGGCTGAAATTTCCATGCTACTACAGCAATATATGTAGACACTGTGTCTCCCGCGCGGAGCGTATGCACATACATTCAAAGGACATGGGAGGTCATGAAAAGTACTTCAACAACCGTCTTACCTTTCTCAGACCGACCAGAAAGTCCAATTATGCTTAGATGACGTTCTTAGTTCTATCGCGAGAAAATGGACGTGTTTGAGGCATGCCTGCGTCCTCAACCCGTTACAGAAGTTCATCACTTTCGGGAGCAAGTCTTTAGATACAGTGAATACCACTTTAGAAACACAGGACAACGGCAGAAACGGGAGATGGCAAGGGAAGTTGTGCTTGAGGGCATGCTTCCAAAGCTGAGGACGTTGCACGGGGATCATGTTGCGCTATTACTTCCTCTCGGCCATCAGAACCGCATATATACAGCGTTATTCTTCGGGCTTGGAGACGGAAGTGTCTGTACTGTGAAAGCCTTTAATAGACATCAATACGCGCGCTGCTGGGCAACTCGGGACCCAAAGAAGGGGCTTTAGAGTACTTAAGATATCTACAGCCTCTGGTTTAAATTGCCAATCTAATGCTAGTTATTTCGTGCCTGAACAGCAAATGAACTTGCAGTTCTTCATGATGAAGTGAATCGGGCATGAGACGCATGCCAAAGTCGCTGCAACCATCGCTCTTGATCACAACGGACACATTCGCGGTCGTCTTTCATTGCTTGTTCTCTTGTATTCCGCCAGAATAGATCATGATGCCCTGTATGCTGTCCTCGCAGTAGAGTTGTGGGCACGCTAGGACTTCCACCAACAAATATTGCGCAAGTGCTTCTGCTAAAACGGCGCACTCTTTCATCAGGTCGCGAGATAAAATACCCCTGCAAGGTTCACCTTTAACAATTACGGAGCTCGAGGTGACAGCTTTTGTCTTCTGATTGCATCAACGCTGACGCTTGATGCCGATTCTGTTTCTCAATGCTGATGTTCATATCACAGAGAGAAACTCCTGAATAATCCTGAATATGAATAGAGAGACGATAGATAACGGAGGAAATAAAGAATAGTGACTTGGTGGTAACTCGCGCGCTTGCGATGATGGTTTTTATTGCGATGTTGAAACCGTCTGTAGACTGAGCTCTCAACAGATCGTTACATCTATAACCATAACACTATTGTTGTGGTCTTAAAGGCCACGACTATCTGTTGTAAGAGGAGCGGTTCATATAGATATAATGCCTCCTGTACAGCGTAAAAGGAGATGTGTCTGATCCCTCCCTCACTTTCTAAGCTTAGTCTTCCACACTAGCGGCTGTGATGTCTATATAATCAAGCTAAAATAGCACTTACACTTAATTTGAAGGCAATTAGCCCCTTACTATATATTTATCTTAGCTGCACTGCAGAGAAACTGATTGAGCGTAACTGCCTGAGGGCAAGCTGTATCACACTTAACATTACAGCCCTTCTACCTAATACTATCTCATTACTCTCCTTCATCTCTCTCCCTTTCTATAGTGAAATGGTTATAGGCTAGGCGGCTGAGAGCTATGTGATGCAGTAGCGTATACGCGCCTGAGGGCGTGTAGAGCTACTATAACTTTATAACTCTATAGTTTTAAAGCCTATAATCCTAAAAGAAAAAGGAAAAGACTCCTTATATTCTTTATAGATCTAAATTAAAAAGAATAGGATAAAAAGCTTGAAAATCTACTAAAAAATAAGTGAATTATACCTCTAATCTGTATAAGGATAATAATAATATCTAAGCTAACTTTTTACTTTTTAAGGAGGCTAATAATCTAGCTTCTAAATACTAAAAATACTAAAAAATCTAATAGGTTTATTAAACCTTATTCTAATTATCCCTAATTATCTTCCCTCTTAGCTTTCTAAGCTAAAAAATAATTCCCTATATCTTTATATATATATAAAAGTATTATACTTATTAATAAAACTTATAATATATATTCCTATAATCTTATTCTTCTCTTACTTCTCTTATATAAGTAATATCTTATTTAAGTCTAAATCTATAGTATACCTATCCTTCCTATCCTCTAAGTCTTAAAAATCTATAAGTATAAGTCTTAAGTAGTATATAAACCTCTATTTAAGTTTAGAGATTAATATATTAGTTAATATATACTACTTAATTAACTACCTCTAGTTTTAAAATAGGCTACTTAAGAGGGTAAGTAAAGTAGTTACTAATAGTTATAAAGCTTTAAAGAGGGGCTAAAAGCTTATATAATAGTAAAATAGAACTCTTATAGTAAGGAGTTATAAATATAGGTTTACTATAATTACTATATCCTTCTAAAATTAGAGAGCTATTAGCTAAGCTTTCTAATAGGGATAAAGTAGTTAATAGAAGTAAGACTACTATTCTAAGATTCTAAAGTAAAGTTACTAATAGGAGTAGCTTATTTATTATTACTTCTAGTAATCTAAGAGGTTACTCTAGAGATAGCTATATAGTTCTCTTTTTAGCTATCTTACTTAAATAAGCTACTACTATCTATATTATAAAATAGAGTAAGGGGTTCTTATAAATTAATTTATATCTATAAAATTTAGTAGTAATTTATAACTTATACTTATTAACTAGAGGTAAAAGGTCTTAGCGATAAAAGCTCTTATTAGTAATAATATTACTACTAAAGTAAGTATTAAGGAGTCCTTTTATAATAAAGCAGTAAACTTAATTAATATAGTAAACTTTATAGCTATAACTATTAGGTTACTATACTAAATTAACTACTTAAGTATATTATAATAAGATAGTAATAAGGTTATTAAGTATTTTAAGTAGCTTATATTAAGTAATAAAGGTTTTAATAGTATTAATAAACTTTTAGTTACTTTACTAATAGAAGCTTAAGTTTATAAAATAGCTCTTTCTATTAGTTTAGTTTACTACTAAGTAGATAAAATAGCTTTACTTAACTTATAAGAAGTATATAACTATATTAAAATTCTATAAGTTATCCTTATACTTATCTATAAAGAGGTCTATATTAATAGCTCCCCCTACTTCTTAGTTAGTATCCTATAATATAGTATTTAGTAAGTAAATCTAAACCTTATAGTAAGTATCTCTTATAATAAAACGCGTTAGTATAGTAAGATATTTAACTTAGAGGAAGTCTTTTATATAGAGGATACTTTAGGTATTATATAGATTAACTAGTATTTTAAGTAATATAATAGGGTCTTAGCTAGCCTATCTTCTAGAATTATTAAAGCTAGTAGTAAATTAGGTTTATAAAGAACTTTTTAAATTAGGATTTAAGTTACTATAGTACTTTATAGCTTAATAAGATCTAACTTCTCTAAGCTATAGAGATCTAATAAAGCTATAAAGGTGTATAAGCTTACTTTAAGTAATTCTAAAGATAAATTAGGTTTATAAAAAGGTATTTTTAGTAAGGTAAGGTAACTAATATGCTATTTTTATTCTTTTAAATTACTATAAAAGGTGTCTTATATAGGAGATAGCTATATTCTATCCTCTTACTACTTTAAGCTTAGTAATAACTACTTCTCTTATATCTTAAGCCTAAATAGTATAGTTACTTCTAGGGGGTCTATTTATTAGCGTAAACCTAATAGTTAGTACTAATACTAGTTATACTAGCTATTCCTCACTTAGTAAGTTTAAAAGCTTTCTTTTATTAATAAGCTTTAAGTATTTATTATATAGTATCTTATACCTTATAATAGTATTTAAGGTAAGTAGACTAATTAGTTCTTATAATAGTTTTAGCTTTTTAGTAGGTTTTTAAAGTCTAAACCTTATATACCTATAATTTTATAGAACCTTATTAAACTTAGCTATAATATATTAAACTTAGTCTATTAATATATCTTTAATTACTTTATTTAAGCTATTAAGGTTATTAAAGTTATTAAAATACCTAAAGTAGTTAAATATAATCACTTTAGAACACTAAATAGAACTAACTTATAGGATATCTAAAATAGTAAGTTATCTAAATAAAGCTTATTAGGAATATAGTGAGAAGCTAGTAAAGAAGTATTTAATATTTCTAGTAATTATAATAAGTCTATTTTTAGCTTCTCTATCTTCTTAGTAGTTATTATATATAAATATCTACTTTATTATAATATCTAATAGTATTTTAGCTTATATTTAGTCTATCTTATTAAATAGTATTATAAAGCATTTAGTAAAGAGGATAAAGTAATATTATTATATACTCTTAACTATAAAGTAGTTTACTTATAAGGAGCCTCTAAGCGCTCTTAAGGCTAATTTAACCCTCTAGCTAATATAATATATAGCTATAATAAAGCTTTTAATAATATTATTACTACTTAGTATAATAGCTATAAGGATAATATTTTAGAGGTTATAAGCACTTATAATATTTTTAAGTATCTTTAAGTATAACTATAAGTATCTTAAGTAAGTTATTATTAATCCCTATCTATCTAGAAGTTATTATTATAACTTAATATCTCTTAATTATAGCTATATAGGCGCTAAAATAGGTTTCTTATTAAAAGGGGAGGGAGTGTTATTAGGGTATATAAGCTCTAGCTAAGCAGCTATTTTATTAATATATTTAATTAACTTATCTCTCTTATAATTAACCTAAAAGTATAACTAGGCTAAAATTCTAGAGGTCTACTTAGATTTAATAAATTATTTAGTCTTATAAGCTCTAATAAAGCTTTTAGTAAAATCTCTTTCTTAGATAGATATTATACTAACTAAGTTAAGTAAAAATAAAGATATAGTAGTTCTTAAGAAGGGTTTAATATATACTTTATAGATATAATTAGTTATAATATAATATATAAGTAATAAGATAAAGAAAGAAAGAGAGAGAAAGTAGTATTAAAGTAATATATAGAGAGTATATTAGAAAATAGAGAAAATAAAAGTAATTAGTATAATAGTTATTTAATAATAATTTATAGATATAAATAGTAATTATATAGTTATTTACTTAAAGTTTATAAGTAAAGGTTATAAGTGAAATAGTAGTAATTTATAGATATAAGTAGGTAGCTATAATTACTTATTTTATTAAAAATAAAATAAAAAACTACTACTAAAGTGAATTAACACTTAAAGTGAGAAGGTAGGTATAATTACTATTAAATTAGTAGCTTTAATTATCCTACTTACTTATCTATTTATATCCTTTCTATAAGCTATTAAGGTAGTATTTCCTTCCTTTATTAATAACTTATTTATATTATCCCCTAAATAAATAATTATCACCCTTTAGGTCTATAAAGCTTATATTCTTAATAACTAATAAGTCTTTTATACTTTCCCTTATCATAATTAAAGATATTAACTAGCCCTAAGAGTAGTACTTTCTAGCTTATTATAAGTTTTAGCTACTAACTAATTCTAAAAAGCACCTTATTAGCATAAAGTTTAACTCTCCTCTTTATATTATATTAAATAACTTAAGTTTAGTAGTAAATCCTTACTATATATCCTTATTATTTTTAGCTATTTAGCTAATAAGTCTCTTTATAGTCCTTTATAAGCTTTATTTAATATAAACTTAAACTTCTATAGCTTTATAATATATACTATAAAATAAACTTTAGCTTATTTATACCTTCTATATCTATAAAGCAGGTTATAAAATAATTCTAATAAAATATAATAAGCATAAAGTACTTATTATATATAGTTAGCTATTTAGGTACTTCTCTTAACCTTCTCTATAAGTAGGTATTTATTATAAGCAGCTTTATAACTTCCTATAAACTCTAAGTAATTAAAATCTTTAATCCTAATTATCTAATAATATCCTATAGCTTCTTTATTTAGGCTTTTAGAGGTTATAATATTATCCTCTATAACTACTATAAAGCTTATATTTACTCCCTTAAGAATAATTTAACTAATACTTAGGTCTATAAATTATACTTTAAATATATTTTAATACTTAATAAGCCTTATATAAACTATATTTATTATAAGGATATTCTAAAGGAGTGCTTATATAGTAATATAGAGATCTATAAGAAGTTTAGCTATAAGATAGGAAAAAAAAAGAAGTATTAGAAGAGTAGTAAGTATATTAGCGTTAAGGTTATTAAGTTAAGGATTAACTAGTAGACTATAAAGCAGTATTATATATAAGTGCTAGATTTTATAAAGGATATTATAAGTATAATAAAGAGGTAGATCTATAAGTATAAAGCTACCTTTAAGTTATTTATATTTATAAACTACTTATTTATAATAAAGCCTCCTCTTAATCTTAACTATAATAAGATAGAGGAACTTCTTTCTTATATTTATAATAAAGCTTCTTAAAAAGCTCTATAGCTAAAGGGTAGAATAAAGAAAGGGGGGGGTATATAAAGTAGCTAGAGGGTCTATAGCTATATAACTAAGTTAATTTTATTATATTACTTTATCTTTTTAGTCTATAAAGTGATTATCTTATATTATAATTATAAAGAAATAAGCTATCTTAGTTTAGTTATTTTATTAGATAATCCCTTACTTACTATCTTATATTATTATTTTATAGGTGTTCTTAAGATGCTTATAACTTAAGTAGAGGAGGAACTATAAGGGATTATTAGCTTAAGGAGATAGGTATATAATTATAATAATAAGCTTTTATACTTAGTTAGGTTTACCTTATCCTCCTCTATTATAAGCGTAAGATATATATCTTATTTAGATATACCTAAATAAGGTGTATAAAAGTAAAAAGGTAGAAGTAAATCTAAACGTAAGCTAAGCTAAATAATCTAAATAGAAGTAAACCTATTTAAGCTAAGGAAAGGAATACTACTATATCTACTAATATACTAAAGGCGTAAGAGGGGGGGTTATTTTCCTATAACTTTATCTATAAGAAAGCAGCTTATATAAGTAGTAAGGGCTAAATAAGTAGCTAGTAGTATAAAATAGCATTAAAGCAGTTACTATATTTTATTTTAGTCTATAAAATAATAACTTCACTCTATAGCGTAAAATATTAAGGTAAGTATAAAACAAAGAGGGGTATATTAATAAAACTTCACTCTAATAGAAAAAAATTAAAAACTAATAAGATAGTCTCTCAGCTTATAGAGGAGATTTATTAAGGGAACTTATTAGGTTACTTTAATCTCCTCTTATAAGTTTTTTATCCCTAAGATCCTCATAAAGTAAATAAATAGGGTAAATCCTATTAGAGTAATATAAGATAAGGTGTTTAGCTTAAAGGGGGGGGGGTTTGCTATTTTTAGTTATAAGCAGTCCTATCTAGCTAAGGCTCTAATTATCTATTATATTATAAACTAAGGGATATATAATAGATTACTAATATTAGCCTAAAGAACAGCCTTATAGTTATTAAGGCGTTTTTATAAAAGCCTTCTATAAAGCTAGCTCCTTCTTATCCCTATTTATTTCAGCTATATAGTCTATATTATAATAGAAATAAATATTTAAAGAGGTAGATATAAAGCAGGCTAACTAAGGTCTCTAAGAGTAATAAGAGCAAAATAGATAATAAAGATAGCTAGAGAAGGTAAGATATATAATAAGAAATAGCTACTTAAAGCAATAGGGCTATAACTATTAGCTAATAAGCATCCTTTATAGATATAATATTAGTTACTTAAGCTAAATAATATATATAACGTATTATAATAAGTAGTAAGTAATATTAGACTAAGGTATAGTTATATAGATTAAGAACTATACTAATAGCTATAAGAGATAGATAAGACCTTATAGGTAGTATAAGGAGGGATAAATATGCAGTTTAGGTCTATAAAGCACCTTATTAAAAGAAGTATATAAAATAGCAGATATAGTATAAATAGACTAACTAAGAGCTAGCATAATAATTTTCTAAAGCTCTATTTTTAGTATAAAAGAAAAGAAGAAGAGGGAGGGGGGGGGGTATTATATATTAAAAGTAGGAGCGCTTATATTAATTCCTCTTAATATAAGTATTATAATAGAATAATAGAATATAGATAATAAGATATAAGGAAATATTATAGGTAAGATATAGTAGCTTAAGTATTTATTATATATTAGCTAAATAAGAGTAGATATAATATAGTAATAAAGGTAAGCCTCCTTACTCTATTTCAGTCTATAAAGTATCCTCTTAAGGGGGGGGTATATAAAGGAGGATATAGTATAAGCAGACTAAAATAACAGCTAGCATAATATATAAAGTTCCAGCTAGTATATAAGGAAAAGAATAAAAAGAAATAAGTAAGGCATTAATACACTAAAAAGTAGAAGTATCTATATTAATTCCCTTTAATATAAATATTATAATAATAATAATAAGGTAAAAAATAATAGAAAGTAAGGGGTAATTTAGGTGAGGAGATCTAATAAGGGATAAATATATTATTATAATAAGGGTAAACCCTATTTACTATATACCTTTATAAGAGATATATAAAGCTATAGCCTTAGTAAACTAAAGTAAGGAGAAGTAATAATTAGACCTATTATATAATATTAGTCCTTAGTATATCTAGGGAAGAAGGGTGTTTTTATAAAGTAAATAGAGTAGATAGTATTATAAGCAGAAGTATCCCTATAAATCTTAAATAATATAAATAATATAACTAAATAAAAATATAAAGGTAATAAAATATAATAAAAATAAAATAAAATAGTATAAGCTAAGCTTATACTAATATAATTTAAGCTTATAAAGTATTATTTAGTAGTATTAATTAAGCTATAAAGCTATAGCTATAATATATCTTTTAGATATCTCTTTAGTAATTATATAAAGGTATTTAGGGGCTATAGGTTATAGTTAGGTTAAACTAATAGAAGAAGCACCTAAAAGGTAGGTATAGTATTATTACGCTACTTTTGCTTACTTCTTCTAAGATTTTCTTTTCTAACCTTTTAGCAAGTACTTATTAAGTCCTTGCTATAGAAGGTTTTATACCCTATCTCTATAGAGTTCTCTATCCTTTTAGCCTAATCTAGCTAAACTATCCCTAAGCCTTTTTAGTCTAAGTAGCTAGACCTTTATAATTATCCTCCTTCTAATTATAGTAGTCTCTGCTATAGAATAGGACTAGTGGCAGGTGAGAACCTCTATTATCTATAGGGGGCTTTTATAGTTATTATTATTATTATAGGTTATCTCTACTATCTATATAGTAATTATCTACTATATATTTACTAAGGCTTTATTATCCCTTAGTACTATTATTATCTCTATAGGTCTTATAATCTTAGCTTTAAGGTTATATTATCTACTACTTAGGTTTTTTTTAAGGATCTTTTTTATTTTTTAAAAAAAGAAATTATTTTTAGTAGGTTTTATATTCTTTACTTATAGATATTTTATTCTTTACTTAATAAGCTTTCTCTAAATAATAGCCTTATAATAACTTTATTTTTTATCTTATTTATCCCCCTTTTAAAATAAGTATATTATAAGGCTATTTAGAACGTTAGATAGTAACTACTATTATTAATTTATTATGCTTACTTTCTCACCTTTAGTAGTATTTACTATAATAAATAACTATTATTTTTACTATCTAAAGTTATAGCTACCTCCCTAACTGCTTAATAATACTTTATATCTATCTATAAAGTAGTACCCTTTTTTCTATTTAAGGTTAGTTTTTTTCTTTTTTATTATATTATATTATAATATAATAGCTTTTATATTTTATAAGCCTTTATTAAGCTTTTATAAAGCTTTCCCTTTCTAATATTACTTTTATATTTAATATTATAAGTATTAAGATTTTAATTATTTATATTTTATCTCTATATAAGTTTAATAACTTAGCGAAGAATAGTAGTATTTACTAATATAACTAATTAAGTAGTAGTAAGCCTTATATCTCTTATGCTTTATAGTTATATTAGACTGCTAAAATAGTATATACTTATACTAATATAGGTAATACTACCTACTAGATATATTATTTATATAGTGTTAAGTGTTATAAAGTGAGTGTTTAGTAAGCTTTTACTAAGGTATTAGACTAATTATTAGTATAATTAGATCTCTAAATACTTTATTAATAGTATTTAAATCTTTTAGAACTAAGTAAAGTGCTACGCTACTTAGATTGAGGCTAGTAAGTATTATTAGCATAAGATCTACTATATATATATTATAATTACTAATAGCTAGGTGTTTCTCTTAGCGCTTTATAAGTAGTTAGTAAATCTTATTAGGCTTTAGCTTAATTTAAAGTAATATAATAACTAACTACTATAGATAAACGCTAAAGAGACTGCTATTAATTACACTTAGGTGTATCTTAAGATCTAGCTTAAGGTATATAATCCTTTAAATTATATTTTTTCCTTAGTAGCTAATAGTTTTTTTATAAAATACTTACTAAAAGAAGGATAAGGACCTTATTAAGTAGACTTATCTTTAGCTTAAAAACGCTCTGCTTTAATACCTCTATAATAAGAGCTATATTTTTAATTAAGCTTAGTTCCTTAATAGGCTTAATAAAGTCCTAGAGAAATATCTCTTAAGTAATAACCTTTATATATCTAGCTTACTTACTTAAGATCCTTCTAAGGTTTAAGCTTCTTAAATACTTTATAATTCTTATAAGCGTACCTTAATTATAATCTTTAAATATATTAGCTCTAGCCCTACTCTCTAACCTAATACTTATAAAGATATTAATACCTCTTTTATAAGTATTTATAAGAATCTTATTAGTTCTAGGGATAAGGATAAGTTATTAGAGAGTAAGAGTAGTAATAATAGGAATAATATAGATATTAGTCCTAATAGTAATAATATTAGTGAGGAGTTAAGCGATTTAGAGGATAATTCTTAGTAGTTTTTAATAGATTTTTAGTAAGTATATAGTAGTTTTTCTTTAGAGTTCTTAGTTAGATACTTTTAGGTTTATATATTACTTTTAAGAAGTAGTTTTTAGAGTTTTCTTATAGTTAATTAACTTTTTCTATTTTTCTATATTACTTATTATCCTATTTATAATATAACTTATATAGTTACTTCTTAAATCTTATAAGGATTTATAAAGTATTTACTAAGTATTTTTTAGGCTTTTAGGTGTTATATTCTACTAGTTAGCCCTTCTACTTAACTAAATATAGGGGGCTTATTAGTGCTTCTCTCTGCAATATAATATTTTTAACCTTTTATTTTTTAAGGTTCTCTTTTAGGTTTAGAAGCTATCTTTTAGTAAGCTTTTAGCTATACTATAGCTTTAATAAAGCAACTAAAAAGATATTATATACCCTATTATATTTTTTTAGAAGCTATACTCTATAAGTGTTAAGGCTTATAACCTTTATAATTAGTATAGGAATAAATTATAAGGTAAGTTTTTGCTAGCTTTTTATAAAGCAGAAGTTTTTTATTAAGAGCTTTATAATATCTTTAATATTATAGGATTATACCTTCCTTTTAGCGTTAGTATTTTTAGCTTATATTTCTATTATATATTACTAGTTCTTAGCTATCTTTTAGTGAACTTCTATTAGCTTCTTAAGCTTTTTATTAACCTCTTAAGTTCTAACTTCTATACTTAGTAGGTAGTAGTTAATTATCTAAAGGTAGTAACCTATAAGGGTTTTAAATAGGGATATACTAATAGTAGTATATTTATTATTATTATATAAGAATTTAGCTTTAACTAACTATGTTACTTATTAGTTATACAAGCTTTTACTAAACTTTAAGAGATATACTATTAAGGTTTAGTGTATTCTTTTAGTCTACTTATCTATTTATAAGTATTATATAGTAGAGATATACCTTTCTATATCTTAAGCTTTAGTTTAGTCTTATTAGAACTAGCTAGTAATTAACTTATCTTAATTACTAATAATAGCTTTAAGCGTACTATAATAGCACTTAATCTCTTAATATAAGATCTTCACTAAGCTTATAGCGTCTAGTTACTTTATTATTATTAGGAAGTAAGCTACTTTAGTTATCTAATATATAACTATTAGGATTATATTATATATAATCTTATTATCTTAATAACTCTTTAATAAGTTAGTTAAGAAGTCTAAGGAAATCTATTAGAATAGGTATACTAGTAATTTTAGTGTTTATAGTAGTCTATATAGTTTATGCTATAATATATATACTCCTTAGTAATATAAGTACTTAGCGATATATTACTATATATCCTTTATTAGGTATAGCTAATAGAATTTTTATAAGATTAGCTTTACTATCTTATTTACTCCTATATATCTTAATCTAAGCGTATTATAGTAGTTTTTTAGGATTTTATAGTAGAGAGATCTCTTTTTTAAGATAATAAGTCTTCTTCTAAACTAAAAGATATTATTTTTATTAAGTTAGTATTCTTAGTGTTCTTTAGCGTTTTAGCAAACTTTAGATATAAGCTCTCTATAGAAGTGGTTTTTAGCCTATAGTCTTCTAACTATCTATTTAAGATCTATACTTAGTTGCAGTATATATACTGTTTTATCTTAAATAAGCTCCCTTATTATAGTATATAGGATATATTATTTTAGTATAGTAACCTTAGCTTCTCCTAAGTTCTCTAGCATATTACTATTTTTTTATAGAGCAGTTAGTATAATATCTATATATAATTTTAAGTAGGTGATAGCGTTAATATATATACTTAGATATAATAGATTATTAGTATTTTTTATAAGGTAGTACTAACCTAAAGGTGAGGATCTCTTAACTTTAAAGCTAGCTTTTTAGTAAGGTTTTTATATACTTTACTAAATAGCTTAGATATAAGTTTTTATAGTAGTTATAGTTCTTTTAAGCTTAGTGATATATTAGTAAGTTATTACTAATAGCTAGCTAATAAGTCCTAGCTTCTTTTTAAGGGTAAGAAGTATATTATCTACCTTAAAGTCTTCTATTATATAGTTAGGATATTATAATAGTCTATCTACTAGATTAATAACTTCTAATTTATATTAGATTTTAAAATTAAATACTAATAGGTAGTAGACTTATTATATAAGCTTTCTATAAATATTACGCATAGGTATAGTAAGTACTTCTTTTAGCGCTATATAGTCTATAAGTATTAGGAATTTCTTAGGGAGCTTTTAGAGGTATTATGCTTAGTGATCTAAGCTTTTTATAATAGTGAGAAGCTTTTATTACTTTATAGCTTAGTATCTTTTTATATCTAAAAGCTTCTTTAACTAAAAGGCTACTAAGTATTAAATAGTGCTATATTTTTATGAAAATATATTAGATACTACTTAAGTAGATATATTAGTCTTAACTTTAGTTTCTAATACTAAGTTATAATATCTTAATATTAAGGTTTTAGTAAACGCTCTTTAAAGTGTCTTAAATATAGTTTATATCTCCCCTATCTAAATAAAAGCTTCTAACTTTATACTATTTTAACTCCTCTTTAGTATGCTATTTATAAGAGCTATGATATAAGAGTATCTAGTAATAAATTTATAGTAAAAGTTATAGAAGCTTAAGAAGACTTAGATATCTCTAAAAGATTTTAGTATTAGCTATTTAGTAACTACTTAGACTCTATTTAGGTCTATTTTGATACTATCTTAAGTAATATAGAACCTAAAGAAATCTACTTCTATTTAATAAAAGTTATACTTCTTTAGTTTTATAAATAACTTAATAGTTTTTAGATAAGCTAAAACTATATAAAGGTTTTTAGTATGCTATCCTTTAGTATTTAAATAGATTAAGATATTATTTAGGTATATAATATAATAAGTATCTAGAAAGTTAATAAGTATTTAGTAAATATATACCTAAAAAGTTATTAAGGTGTTTATAAATCTAAATAGTATTACTATATATTTAAAGTGTCTATATTAGGTTTTAAATATAGTCTTCTATTTATCTGCTTTATTAATTATAATTTTATAATATACTTCACTTAAGTTAATCTTAAAAATAAACTTTATACTAGTAAGCTTATCTAAAAGCTTACTAATTAGTAGTAGAAGGTAGTAGTTTTTTACTATAATTTTATTTAACCCTCTATAATCTATATATAACTATAGGTTACTATCCTTTTTAGGTATAAATAGGACTAGCGCCTTAGTAGAGCTAGTTAAGCAGTAGATATATCTAGCTACCTCTATTTCCTAAATATATTTAGTAAGGGTTTATAGCTATTTTATTAATATAAGGTATATTAGCTTATATAGGGGCTTTTTATTAGGTTTTAACTTAATATAATATACTGCTCCTTTTAGTTTAGGGACCTTTTTTATATTCTTTTTGTTAAAAATATTAATAAAGGGTTTAAGTTCTTTAGGGATCTTTTTCTTATGCTTTTTATCTAGTAAGCTTTTGCTTAAGGTATTAATATCTTTCTCATTTAGGGCTAAAGCTCTTATTAAGTATATTATATAGGCTTTCTAACTATTTTTTATAATCTCTTATGCTATTACCTTTAGTTTAGTGAGTGAGATATAATTATATAATTAAGTATAAGTATAGGTGTTTATATAGATACCTTCTTTACTTATTAAATTATTAGATAAAAAGATATCTCTTGCTCTTTTAGGATATAAGCTAGCTATAAACGCTTAGTGAATCTTCTATAGATAACTTTAGCTATTAATTAAGAAGATAGTAAGCTAATAAACCTTATTAGTAAGTATTAGTCTTCTTTAAAAGTCTATTAGCTTTAAGGTTATAATACTAATAGCTTCTTTTAGTAAGAGTTTCTCTATAAGGTCTTCTTATATAAGGTTTACTATAGTATAAATATCTATATTAACTAATAGCTTAACCTTATTATATGCTTAGAGTGTGATTACTTAACTTTTAATAGTTTACTTTATAAGAACTAAGGTGATTTCTAGTATAATACTCTTTAAGGTTACCTCTATACTTATTTATTTCTTAAGTTTTTAGTGTTAGTTATATAAAGGATTATAATAATATTAATCTTACCTTATCTTAAGTTTAGGTTTTAATTACTACTTATAGGCTATATATAAGGCTTAATATAGTTAGGGGAGATATATTTATATTTTTTATAGTTATAGTATTAGGTTTCCTAAAAGTTAGAGGCTTTACTATTAGAGTTAGGCGTTATATAGGGGTTTACTAAGTAGTTATTTTAGTATAAGGTCTCTAGATAGCGCTCTTTTAGGTTTATTAACTGAGGGGGTTATAAGCTACTTTTATAAGGGTAGTTTAGAGAGCTTAAGTGTAGTTACTTATATAACTTAGAATAGCTAGTAGGCCTTCTTATATATCTCCTTTCTAAAATTTCCTATAGTCTCTGTATATATAGGGCTATAATGTGTGCGTCTATATAATTAATATTTTACTTAAAAAGCTTATTTTTTAGAGTCTTAATAAGACCTTAAAAGAATATATAAGCTTTTATATTATTTATATTTAGCTTACTAAAAGTTTAGTTAATAGACTTCTAATAAGCTTAATAGGTAATAAGTTTTTTATTATCCTTTTAGTAGTATTATCTTAAGGTATTATAGTGGTTTTATTCTTAGAGCTTAGGCGTTATATACTGCCTTTTTATAAAAACTCTAAAGTTTTCCTATATAGGGTTAACCTACTTCTCTAATATATCTATAAGCGTTTACTAATAAGTTTGCTATTCTATTTATAGGGTATACTTTATTATACTTAAGGCTTATTAGATATATTAGCTATTAGAGTAGCTAAGGTAGTGCTTATAAGCTTCTTCTATTATAATAAGCTAATCTTCCCTCTCTATATTAGTAAATTTACTAGTGAGGTAGGCTATATTATAGTTTAGGGGTTTCTTATAAACTTTTAGTAACTATTTAGTAAGCACTTAGTTACTTAATATAATAGTAATTAGTTTATACTAGTTAGCTATTATAGTTATGATCTACTATATTAGTATTTAGCTAGTAGCTTTATTTAGCCTTCTAGCTTAAGCTAGCCTATTAGTAGTAGCTATAGATATTTAGCTTTATAGCTTATCTGATTTATAAGGAGGGGTTTTATATTCTTTATTCTCCTATATATACTTATTATCTATTTAGTAAGCGTTTAGTATAAGTAGCTTATCCTCTTTAAGGCTTCTAGCCTTACTTAAAGTATAGCTTCTCACCTCCTTTTATTAATTTATATTATCCTCTAATTATTTATTAAGGTTATCTTCCCTATATAAGCTTATATAGGCTGTTTTATTTAATACTTAGTAAATATTAAGTGTAAGTTCTTTAGCCTAATTAGTAAGTATTACTTAAGTGTGTAGCACTATTATTATTACTAACCTTCTTAAAATAAAGTAGAAGTAAAAGAATTATAAAGGTATTTAGGGGTTATAAGCTATAATTAGGTTAAACTAATAGAAGAAGCACCTAAAAGGTAAATATAGTATTATTATACTACTTTTGCTTACTTCTTCTAAGATCTTCTTTTCTAACCTTTTAGTAAGTACTTACTAAGTCCTTATTATAGAGGGTTCTATACTCTATTTCTATAGAGTTCTCTATCCTTTAAGCTTAGTTTAACTAAACTATCCTTAAGCCCTTCTAGTCTAAGCAGCTAAACCTTTATAAATTAGCTATCCTTAAGTAATAATATAATTAAAAGAAGGTAGGATAATTTTTAGTTATTAATATAAAGTTATATCACTTAAGCTATATCCTATTATATAAGTAGTTACTCTAACTCTTTATCCCTAAAATTATTATCTAGTATCTTTATATCTAGCTGCCCTAAAAGTAGAAATATACACTTAATATAGTCTATAAAGTTATTTTAAAAGATAATAAGGTTATTAGGTTCCTAAAAACCCTTAGGAGATTAGATAAACTTCTTTAGGTAGTTTTCTATATATATTAAACCTTATAAAGGTTCTCTAATAAGTATAGTAAGTTAGTATAAAGAGTTCTCTAAAGCGTAAGAGTAGATTTAAAAGGGACCCTTCTATTTATAATCTAACTTAATATTTAATAACTTATTAATAGATTTTATAATATTAAAAGATAGTATTAGGTTACTTATATTTAAGTAGCTTAGTTAGAGCGTATAAATATACTATTTATTAAACTATATAGTAATATATTTATACTGCTTTATAATTATCTTCTAAGCTTCTTCTCTATCTCTATCTAACTAGCTAAAAGCTTATATTTATATAGTAAGTTCTTATTCTAATATAAAAACGTTAGCTTAATTAAAAACCCTCTATATAGGCATAAAGGTTTTAATTAGTATAACTAAGTTATACTTATAAAAAAAGTAGAAAGAGGAGTAGCTAGTTAATACTTAAATAGTTATTTAGTCTATAAAGAGCATAATATAAAGGTAAGGATAAAAGTTATAACTAATATCCTTAAGCTAAGTTAATAAGGTATAAGTAATAAGCTAGTAACCTTTCTTAATAGTCTTATTAGTATAAGGATTATAAGCTACTATAACTTACTAGCAAAAGGTATACTTCTTATTAAAAGTAATAATATAGCCTTTATTCTCTAGTCCTCTATTTATAACTAGCATTTTATATAACCTATAGCAATAGATAATATCTTCTTAGATAAATTTAGCGATAAGCTTTAAATTAGCTTATAGTATCTATCTTATTTTAACTTATCCTATTAAGAGGTCTCTAACTTTAACTATATTATATTTACTTACTTTCTGAACGTTTAAAGCTACCCTTATAAATAGGAGTCTAATAGGTATTATAAAAGAGTATATATTATTAATCTAATATGCTTTATATAATTAACAGTTTAAACATATTAAGATTGTATTTATAATAGACTTATAGAGGCTTAGCTAGAAGTAGTTATTAGTAAGCTTCTTAAATATAATATTATATCCCCTATATTTACTCTTAATATAAGTATACATAATAAAATAGTTTCTTTTAGTAGTACTATTAATAATATGTTATAGTATTAGCTTATAAACGCTTAAGTATATAAATAAGAGCTTATTATAAAAGGTATAGCTAATAGCTTTTGCTTACTATTACTTATATTAGTTTATAAGAATACTTAGTAAGTAGTAGAGGGTACTAAGGAAGTATATAATCTATTAAGACTTAGTTAATTAGGTCTATAAATTACTTAATATAGATAGTAATATTATAAGGAGGGGGTCCTATTTATTATTATTATTACTAGTAGTTATAACTATAATATCTATAATAGTGTAAATATCTCTATAGTCTTAAGCTTTATTAAAGAAGGAATATATTTATATATCTATAAAGAAGATCTATTAGTTAATCTAATTATTAATCTCTCCTTCTACTTCTTTATCTTATTTATCTAAAGGCTTGCTAAGCTTCTTAGAGAAGCTATTAGTAGTAATATTCTACACGCCTAGTATATATTAGATTTTAAAGTTAAATATATAGATCTATATAATCTATTAAATAATAAGAACGCTAAGGAGATTAAAAGCTATACTATTAATCTAAGCTATAAGTATCTTTATATCTATCTTAATAATAAAATAGTAGCTAAAGAGATAGTTATATACTTATTTTAATACTTTTAGAAAGCTTTAAAGTTCTTTCTTTTTTATATTATAGTTAAGCTTTATTTCTACTTATAAGCTACTTTTATATTATAAAATATACCTTTTTCTATTAATAAATTAGCTAAATATAGCTTCCTATCCTATACTATTAGTATTAACTACTAAATAGATAATATTTCTATTAAGTTTATAATTAAGTCTAATAAGGATTAGAGATAATATAAGCCTATATTTCAGCTTATCTATAGCTTTCTATTAGTTAGAACTTTATATAAACTTAATATCCTTTTTTAAGAGCTCTATAAGGGGTTTAGTAATAGTTAAAAAGTAAATTACCTATATTTAGTAAAATAAAGTAATTCTAAAAAAAGCATAAAGCTCTATAAGTTTTTTATAAACCTCTTATTTAGTTATCTTAATAATTTTTAACTACTCTAAGTGCTAATTATTAGTACTATATATATATCTAATAATAGCTATAGTAGTTTAAGCTTATTAAGATTTATTTACTAAGACTAAGTACTCTACTAACTTAAAGTTAAGTAGCACTTTATTAATATTTTAGATATACTTAAGGATAAATCTCTATATTCTTAAGTAACTAAGTACTTCTTTATTATTATATTGCGTTATAAGGCCTTTAATAGTAATATTATTAAGGAAAGCTTTATAATAGTGAGGGATTAGATTATATAGAATCCTTATTATTACCCTTATAAACTAAGCAATAAAATTAATAGCACTTTATAGTAAAGTATATATATATAGTAACCTAATTAATATAGTAAATATTATAAGGTTTTAGCTTTTTATATTAAGTAGGACTTAGTTATATCTTAAGAAGAAGTTAAGTAGAGAGAGAAGTTAATATATAGCAAAGTCCTCTAAAAACTTATCTCTAGCTAGAGGTAATACTATATCTTAAAGTATAACCTTATTAATCTAAATAGCTAAATTAATTAAGTATATCTTTCTATCTTTCTTTCTCATAAAGAAGAAAAGCTTCTAATATAATATATAACTCTCCTTTAGAATACCCTTCTATAGGTAATCCTTAAATATCTAAATAACTTTAACTTTAAGTATTTTTAGGATTAATATGCTTCACACTTATTATACTTTATATAGAATAGTTTAAATAGATTATAGTAAAGCTACTAATAAATAGATAGATCTATAATAAGGAAACTCTTATACTATAGCTATCTCCCTATTCTTCTAGACTTATATAAATAGCACTTTCTCTTAGTTAGTTAAGTATAGCATAGTACTAAGTAGTTTATTTAGCTACTCTTAAGTAAAACGCTCTCTAGTTAGAATATTAGAGAATTTAAGTATAATTAGGTCTATAAAAAAGTCCTTAGTATATATTTTAAGCTTTTCCTAAACTCTAGCTTATACTTTAAGCTTCTACTTAAGGTCTCCTTTTAAGATAATACTATCTAATAGTATATTATTAATAAAGTAAATCTTCTTATCCTTAGTCTTATATATAATATTAACTTTAACTATATTAAAGGAGTTTTAACTTCTATTTAAAGCTTTATAGAGGAGTGTTATTTTTACTCTTATAATAGCTTTACTTAGAAGGTTCTTACCTTATTAAGAGTAATAGAAAACTTAGGCTTTCTCTTAAGTAAGTCTAATACCTTACTTATTATTAGATTTAGAAATAGCTACTAATTTATAAACCTTAGTTAGTAAAAGCTATTCTAAAAGCTTAAAGCTAAACTTAAACTTAGTAAAGGCTACTTTATATAAAATCCTTTCTTAGTATTTATCCTATTTAGACCTATCTATAAAGCTAAAGCTATAAGTAGTATATTAAGCTTTCTAAATAGTCTAAGAAGCTTTAATAGTATCTACTATAGTAAAGTTTTTATATAGGAAAGCTTTATAATAAAGTATAATATATTCTATAGTTTTAAACTATATAGTAATATTATTTTAAGGAAATAAAATATTTATTAAGTTACTACCTTATTAACTTAAAAACTATCTATAAGACTTCTCTAGTCTATTAAAAAATATAGTACTATTTAATATCCTTACTATATTTAAAATCTCTTTAGTTATAGCTAATATATTAAAGCTAGCTTTATATACCTCCTCTATTTATAATAAGGCTTTTTTCCTTTTTAGACTTACTTTAGATCTATAATAATCTATTTATATCCTCTAGTTCTTATAAGTATAATTTAAGCTATAGTTCTTAAGTTTAGTAAGTTTAATAGTTATAGAAGTAATTTTAAGGGTAATAGCTTATTAGATTAATACTTTAAGAATTTACTAGAAGAGCTTACTCTTATAGTTAAAAACGCTTTTAATTTTATTTCTATTTTTAAGTTTAGCTTATATTATTATATCTAAAGATAACTACTTAATATTAAGCATCTAAATATCTTTTTAGCTATTAGTCCTATAATCCTCTTCTATAATAAGATTTAAAGCTCTATCTATTCCTAATTCTAATAAGCTAGTTATTATACTAAGTATAATAGTAGTAGCCTTTAGTTTCCCTCCTCTTTAAGAATATAGTAAGAGCTTTAAATCTTATTAAATATATCTAAGTTAGAGATAATATAAGAAAGAAGAGCTATAGATTAGTTAGTAAAGAAACTAAAGGTGTATTTTAGTAAGCGCTAAGTAGTATAATAATAAAAATTACTATTAATCTATCTATTTATATAGCTAAGCTTTATTTTAGTTTAATAGATAAAAAAGCTGCTAAAGATTAAGCTTTTTAAGGTTTTACTAGATAGGCTAATAAAGAAACCTATATTAGGTATATAGTAGCTATTAATATATATATCCTCTATAATAATATTTATAAACTATAAATTTAAGGTGATATCTATAAAGCCTCTAATTATAACTAAGGTTAGTATAACTCTACTTTAAAGTTTATTAAGGTTAATATAGTTTTTAGATATAATATTTACTATAGAGCTAGTGTTAATAATTCCTAACTACTTTTTAGCTAAATAATATTTAATTTAAATAGTTACCTAAAAGTGAGGTATAATAAAGTTATATATAGTAACTATATACTCTCTACTTAAGTAAGGTATAACCTTAAGTTAAAGGTGCTAGAAGTTTTCTATAGCTAAAACCTTAATATTAGTTAGCTTAAAGCTTTATAATATTAATATATCTACTATATTTATATTAATATAGTAGCTTCCCTTAATAGGTTATAGCTTCTCTACTAATATATTAGTGCTACTTTTTATAAACCTAAAATAGCTATTCTTAAGCTATTACTAGCTAGTTCTATATACTTTATTCTATTACCTTATAAGTTCCTTAATACTCCCCTTTTAGCTT
Organism: Colletotrichum sp. SAR 10_71; assembly: GCA_025327135.1. NCBI lineage: Eukaryota > Fungi > Ascomycota > Sordariomycetes > Glomerellales > Glomerellaceae > Colletotrichum > Colletotrichum sp. SAR 10_71. The sequence goes on from JAKMWS010000163.1 coordinate 75,650, forward strand.
TTAACTTATATATAAGTATTAGCTAAAGCTAAGTTAGTAGTAATTATATTACTACTATATACTTAGTCTTAATATCGCTCTATATATACTGCTATATATTAAAACTTAAGCTATTTATATTTTAGCTAATTATCTAAGAGAAACTATTCTAATAGAGTGATATTACCTATTTGCTTTTTATTATAAAAAGCTATAGCTTAAGAGTAAGTTTCTTTTAAATTAAAGAAGAGGGTTGCTAAGTATAGCTTTTTAGTCTCCTTATAGTAGATAGGTTCTTATAGCTAAAGCTATAGAGGGATTTATATAATTATCTTATTTTTAACTACTTCCTTAATTAGAATAGCTCTTATAAGTATAGTAGCTTATTAAGTTAAGATTTAGTCTATAAAGTAAACCTTTCTTACTAAAAAGTTACTATATAGAGTATATTAAAAGTTATTATTCTTTATCTTAATAATAGCATTAACCTCTATTAGCTCCTTATCTTCTATATAGTTAATATTAACTATATAGCTATATATATACCTAATATTAATATAATTAATAGTAGTTATTAATACTTATTATTTAACCTCCTCTTATTCTCTCTAAGCTTTATCTATAGTAACTATAGCCTCTTAATAATAAATAGATAATTCTAGTTTAAATACTTATTTTAAGTAGTACTTATTATAGAATTACTTTACTACTACCTCTAGCTAGAAGTATACTTTACTTTAGAGGATATAAGCCTAAATAGTTAGTAAGTTAGGTATTAAATTCTTCTATCTTTTATTAATAATACTATCCTAAATAATATTATAGTTAATAAGGGAGCTAATATACTATCCCCTTAAGAAGTATACTACTTTAGTGTTCCTTAATTTATCTATAATATTATATTTAGCTATATAGTATCTATTTATCTTATAGGAGAAGTAACCTCTAATCTTAAGTATATTATATTATGTTTAGTTTATAGTAGTTAAGCTTATAAATTAGCTAGCCCCCTTTTACTATTTATAACTCCTTTATACTATAGATATTTAGTTTATATCTATAATATAACTATTCTATATTAACCTAAGCTATTAGCTAAGGTCTATATTTAGCTTTTAAACGCTAGCTATAAGCACTTTTATCTTTTCTTTAGTCTCTATACTATTAAGAGATATTTAATATATCTACTCTTAGAGGTTAGTAACCTTATTAGAATTTACTATTTTTAAGTTACTATATTACTACTAGATATAAGCAACTTATATAGGCTAGTTATTAAGCTTAATAAAACTAGTGATTAGGAGAGGAGTAGCTACCTTTATAGTCTTCCTTCTATTAATATATATATAAGAGGTCTCTCTAGCTACTTATTTAATAACTATACGCTTAATATTTAGCTAAAGTTTCTAGAGTAGGTCCTTAATATTATAAGAGAGAGCTTTTATAGCAGCTTTAATAGCTCCTTTTAGTAAGTACCTATAAATAAAGTAGATAAAATCTTAGTCTTAATACTCTAGGAGTTCCCTTATAATAGCTTTATAGTATAAACCTTTAATATAATTAAAAAGTGCTATAATACTAATAGTATTAGTCTTAGAAAAGGGAGGCTTATTTTTAATTACTTAAAGCTCTTTATTAAGATCCTAATAGAAGCTTTTATCTATAATACTATACTAATAGATAAAAGTAGCTTTAGTAGCTTCCTAATTATTAAAGTCCTTAATTAGTAATTTAATATTCTACTTTAAGCTTTTAATACTATAGAGGTATACTTTTATTAGCTTATCCTTATTAGTCTAATAAGCTTTATAAGACTAGGAATTATAAGTCTTAATAAAATCTATAATATTATTACCTATAAATAGAAGAGTATTTTTATTCTAAAAAGGATTTATTATAATTAGTATAAAGTAATAAAAGTATAACTCTATTAGTTACTTAATAATTCCTATTAATTAGCTTATAGAAATAAGATAAGTATTACTAATAAGAGCTATAAGCTACTACTAAATTCTATAAGTATTACTACTTAAAGTATAATAAGGATTAATACTAAGGGCTTATCCCTTACCTCTATTAGCACTAATATAGAAATAAGTATTATTAGTAGTATAGTTAACCTTAGTGAGGTTAATACTAGCTACTTAGGCCTATAAATTAAATAGGCTATTAAATAAGCTATCTTTAGAAGCTAAAGTCACTTTAGCTTAGTTTTAGATATTCTTAAACACCTTAGTTTAAATATTAAATATACTAATAAGCTCACCTTTAGTAGTAAGGTTATAGAGAGTTAGGACGTCTTTATATAATATCTCCCTAGTTATCTTAAGCTATATTTCAGCTATAGTAATTATTAATAATTAAGGTAGTAAAAATATAAGTTATTATCTTAAGTAGTTAAAAGTATTAATCTTTTTAATCTTAAGTCTTATTATTACTTTTCTAAAAATATAATAAAGAGAAAAGAGAAAAGAGAAAAGAGTATAACTAAGTAGATAAGTACTATACCTCTACTTATACTAGTTTTAAGCCTAATTAGCTATACTATCTTAAGCTTCTATTAGTTAATCCTTTAGAGGTTATATAGACTACTAATAGCTTTATAGTAGATTTATTTTATTCTTCTATAGTAAACTTATTAATTCCTTAAACTATCTCACCTAAATATTATAAAGCTTTATATTCTTATTAGTTTAAAAAGCTTATTAAGTAAATTTAGTTTAGTCTTAATAACTTATAATATTAAAAAGTAGTAAGAGTAAAAATAAATAAAAATCTAATACTCTCTATTATATAAGCTATAATACTTTTAAGGTCCTTTTTAGGGTTTTTTATATCCTCTTAACTCTTATTAATAGAATTATACTTAGCTATTATACTCTTCTACTTATTAAGAATTAGGTCTATAAATAACTACTTAACTCTTATTAATATATTATACTTCTTAGTATTATATAGTTAGTAATAATAGTTATAGTTATTATATATATTATATTAATCTATTTACTTAGTATAAAAATAAGCTCTCCTCTAATACTTTATATAGATATCTAAAAAGAGAATAAATCTACCTCTAAGTACTATTAAAATAGTTATAAGCTAAGTAACTAAAAGTTATATAATATAGTAGTATATATATACTTAAAAGTATATAGAGCTACTATAACTTTATAACTCTATAGTTTTAAAGCTTATAATCCTAAAAGAAAAAAAAAAGATTTCTCGCGTTCTTTATAGATCTAAACTAAAAAGAATAAAATAAAAAGCTTAAAAATCCACTAAAAAATAAGTAAATTACGCCTCTAATCTGTGTGAGGATAATAATAATATCTAAGCTAACTTCTCGCCCCTTAAGGGGGCTAGTAATCTAGCCTCTAAACGCTGAAAACGCCGAAAAATCCAGTGGGCCCACTAAACCCCGTTCCAATAGTATTGATCCTTGTATTCAGTGGAGTTTCACAAACTGATACCTTGAGAGGAATCGTCGCTGTCAGATTGAGGATACTATCGCGTAAGCAGTTATCCTCCCTCAAACTCAAGGACAGTGAATTACTGAAATTGCCTTGTTTTCGAGTTGAGCCTCAGAACTGTTTCAAAATGAATAATGAGTGGGAGTGGGAGTTGGAGTAGATGCGACTCAACAAAGGGCGGTTTCCTGTATGCCAGGATCGTTTCAAGGGCTCACTCGGGGACGAAGTCCATGCTGAAAGGGGTGAATAAAGTAGCAGAACTGAGGGATAGCACCAGCGAGAAGCCAAGCGAGGGGCTTAAAACGTAGGTTGCTTCTAGGCTGGTCTCCAGTCCGGCGACTTGGGCAAACGGTGCCGTTTTGAAAGGGGCAAAATCTCGAAGACGCAAGCGCGTAGGCTTGTTGGGGAGTTGTGGCCCAATTGGATGTGCACATCCTATAAGGAAGCTGAACCTGGTCACGTCGATCTATTCGGCGGGATACTCTGGAAAGGATGTTGAAGAGGGAGCAAGGGCGTGTCTGCCATAGGTTTTGGCACGTTCACTACATAGGGAACACCACAGGCCACAAAGCTTGAAATGCACAGCGATAAAAAGTTGTCAACTTCACGACGAAGACATGAATGCCATTTCTGCAGAAGGTATGCTACTGAACATGCTTCCACCCTTTTAAATAGAAGACTAATGCAGTCCCGTCGACCGTCCAAATCTCAGTCCATCTCTGAGCCAGGCCCCCTCCAAATACGATCAATAGCAATGAATGTGGATCGAGGAGCGACGAACATAGCATCCTTCGTCAAGTGCAGCAGTGGATGATGTGGTCGAATACTGGCGGTTAATGCTGGACGACATTCTCGTCGTACGTGAACTTCATGAGGGTGGCAATGGATTCACTGCGCCTGTGTCTCTTCTGGCGTATTCATCGCTGGTCTTCTGACGATGGAAGAAAAGTCTCACCCGCCTGCTCTTGTCGCGTCAAAGGCAGTCGTATCGCCTTCGACTCGCGGTGATGGCGGGGGAGTCTTGGAAGGGGAGATGTTACAATCTGAGGTTTTGAATTCGATCAACATGATGTACAGCTAGGAAGAAGATGAGAACAAACAGGAGCTGACCTTTGCAAGGTGATGTTTCTAGCGGCCGGCTAGCAGACCAGCCGGTCCGCAAGTAAAGCAGTTTCTGCAAAACGGCCGAGCAGTCAAGGCCAGGTTTGAGAATGCTGTGGCAGTATCCCAGCGATTGTAGCCCACCCAATGGGAGATTCAAAATACCCAAGTCGAAGTGCGGGAAACGCAGTGAAAGCACCTCGGCCAGTGCTCTGTCCAGTAGCATTGCAATGTCCGTATTCAAAAAGCGGAGTTTCATATCACGCGAGCATCTTGGCATGACTGGCAATTTCCGGTCGCTCCGATGCTTTGGTTCAATTGTTGGTCTTGACCAGGAGATCACTCTGTGGAATGACCGCAAATTTCTGAGCCAACAGTCTTCTCGTGGTCTTGGTACGACGAATCATATTGATTGCCGCGACATGATCGTGCAGGTCCAGGTAGCGACGGAAGACGCCACAGTCCGTTGGATGGCGACGCCAAACTTGAGCATCTCTCGTGGGATCAACTGGCTATTGTTACCGACCTCAGAGAAAGGCACCAATGTCTCCAATTTGGTTGTTATCGGCGTCGGGTTCTTCGGAAGAACAGTGGCGCGCCCAGGGTCGTAATCAGAGGATTTCAATGGCTGAGGGAAAGATCGGTCGCACTGGGTGCTTCGCCTGATGGAGCTTTGGTTAGTTCGACGAAGAGTAGGAATCCTGTGCCATATTCAGGCAATGTCCATGATTGGCTCGGGGTGGATGGGTGATCCTACCTTGACAAACCAGCTGGCCAAGGATTCCACAGAGAGTTCGGCATGCCCGTGGTTCATGGCCGGATTATCGACCATGATGCGAGCGCGTGAGCATCAAGGTGGCCTTCCACGGGGAAGGGACAAAAGGGCTGTCAGGCTCTTCGTCAGCTGTTACACTCTCGAAGGGGTGTGTGTGCGCATGCCTAATGGGAGTTGACGAGGGCGTATTCGGAATTTGTCGCAAGGGGAACGGGCGGCGATGATTGGGAGTTGTGGAGGTCGTCAAGCTACCAGGGCGGATACGAGAACCTTGTCGAACAGAGTCGTGACAGGCACTGCGTCGTCTCTGATGCGGGAACTGTGGGAGCTGGCGAGCGATGTATGTTGGAGAGGTGATGTCTGGAAAGTCCGAAAAGAAAGGCGAACTTGGCCGGAAACCCGGGGGTCTGACAGATTTCGTTGTGTTTCGGTGTGTCAACGGCGAGGCGCGGACAATGGAAGGGAAACGGGCGCCTGGAACCAATCACCACCGGCACGCTTAGCTGAAAGGGAAGGTGGGCTCAGCGCCACCCGCGAAAGTTGATGGTGCCTGCCGTGCTGTGGCTGCAATAACGCCCAGTGACGTAGTGTTCTGGCGGAAAAAAAGCCAGAACGCTCCACTTTTATGGCAGGCAGGGGAAGTCACTGCCGCCAAGGTGTCGCCAGTGCTTGCACAAACGCCTTGATAATTGTGCAAGTACCTGAGGTGGGTTATGTACATGTGCCTGGCACACTCTTGCCGCCTAAACCAAGAGTCCCATCTTTTCACAACACCTTCCATACACCTTTGCCGCTGAGCTCCGACCTTTCCCTCCCGCAAACGCGCCGAATCTCCGCTGTCCATGACCACCGCCCGTCCGACACAACATTTGGGGATTTGCCTGTTGAATGCCGTTCCGGACAGCTCCAACGGTTGGCAAAGGCCGAGGATGGAACGACATTACGACGTCCTCGAGCAACGGCCGCGAGCAACGGCATGCAAAACCCCAATATCATCACCGTCTCCTGCACTGCAAAACACCCACAGGGTCACGCAAATGCCTCCGCTGCCGACAACAAGATCAGTCTTGGCCACCCACATAGATCTCCTTGCACCGGTATGTTTGACATCCACCTCCTCCTTTTGTTCCGTCGCCGCTGTGTGTCTGTCTCTTGCTAACGCTCCCCGGGGCATATTTCACTTCAGAGACATGCGAGTCCTCCTCCACCGTTTTCGTCCTCCAGCCCTCTGGCAAGATCCAACATTAAGACCCGAATCCTTCTCCTACCATGCAAGATCCTCCATCCGTCTCATTCCGACGACACCGATAACGGCGAAAAGGATTGATGGGAATACCTGGACATGGAACGAGGTGGATGACTACGGTGTTTCCCAAAACGACGATCGAAGTGCATCCAACCGTCAGTTGAAGAGCCTGAAGAGATGGCCAGCTAGCACGAAACTCCCATCGATATCGATTGCGACCCCACCTAGCCTGGTGTTGTAAGGACCGACGGTCTCGCAGAAGCTCGAGGAGGTCTGAAATGACCACTTGAAGAATTCCGAGAGTTGCCGGGAAAAGATCAACGCTCATCGCGTCGCCATGCCTTACTCGACCTGGAAGCCTGTCGATACGTGGTGCCAGTTGCTTTTCTCGACATGGCCAAGCCCTACTTCAAGTCGACGGTCGATCGAGCGACTCTCGTCGGCCTGCCAAAGGTAGAGAAGCCTAACTGGACAAGGGACGATTTGACTCAGCTCTGAGTCAAATGGAATGACTGAGACACAGTTGTTTACTTTCCAAGTATCAACTTTATGAGGGGATTCTCCACGATCTAGATGTACTACTACGTATAACCCCGACGAGCAAGCCGTTAGTTCATAAGTCACTTTTAGCAATGAGCATGCGGAAGGTTCCGTCTCGCGCGGCAGGAATTGATGCTTGGGAGAAGCTCGAGTCAGAAGCTCGTGGGCCAGTTTCCTCAATGACCACAGCTTTAAATGTTATCAATTCTATCCGGCAGGTGTTGCTCCCCCATCCAAGACCAGATCCCAACACGTCGTATCAACCCACCTCCGCGGGTCTATCAAGTGCGCCTGGCTCCGATCGGTCGAGAAAGTATTGAGATGCCGTTATCTTCGGGGGCCAGGTCCAGGGCGTCGCCACATTGGCAAGACTTCAAGAGCTTCAGGTTTTCTTTGCCCGACAAGTTGACTGTTGTAGATGCCGAATTGCCTCCGGTGACCATTCCGGCTTTCATGTATGACACCAACCGTCCAGTGTCGCCAGCATGATCGTCCACAGACCTTCTGGTCACTGGGTTCGAAGTAGTGATGGGCATCGCTATCCAACTATCCCATGTAGTATTGAGTCTTTTTTACCGGAATACCGTGATGCAATAGTATCGGAACGTGGTAGGTAGAGGACTCGGTGATGGCAGGTAAAGGGCAAATTAACACTTTCTGCAAGACGTTTACTTTATGAATAACCATGGAAATTTTGACCAGAACGACTTATCATGGCCCTTCCAGCAAAGCAACGCGTTACGGCGTTTATGTCGCTTGAATCGGGACAAGTAGCCAGATGCCTACATCTTCATCCTTTTGCTAAGCGAAGGTGCCCATTTCGCGAAAGATGTTGACGATCTACACTCTCTGACCACAAAGTGGCGCGACAAGAAAAAATGAATCAGAGTTATCATTCTCGATGAGAAAGATTCTGCAGCGCAATGCTCTCAGCTGCGATCCCTTGAGCTCTTATCCAATCAATGATGGTTTCTTTACATGGCGTCATGAAATTCAAATTGCCGCGAGGCGAATCAATTGTCATATCAAATTAATCGGGCTGCTTGCTCACTGTCCTGCTGGTGCTACCGAGTCTCTGGTGCTGACATGGGCGATCGCACTAAATTCCTCCCTGGACATTCCGGTGTCACCATCTATTATCGGTTCAAGTCCTCAAGAGATCAAGAGAAACGGCGTTGTTAACAGAGATGCGGAAGGACGCAATGTGCAGGCTGAGAGGAGGGGAAATGAAGACCATCTTGAATCACGAAGCTGAGTACGTTCATGGTTCAGATCTATCTCAACAGCATGGAGGACCTGTGTTTCTGGGTTTCGCTTGGTCGTTAACCCCAAACCCAAGACTTGATGTCATCCGAGCAACTAAGAAAAAGTCACCATCTGGCGCTCTTATAAGTGAGACGCAAGGATCGTGCGGCTTCGTCGACAGAAGATTTCTTAAGAAAAAGGAAATAAATGAGAAGATGAACTGAAAGCGCAGCGAACAGCAAGAGCACGGAAATCTTTGTTGCATGACCAAAAAATAAACATTGAGACGGCTTCTGGAAAATCAGAAGTGACATACCAGCAATATCTGCAGCAGAACCCAGGAAAGGGGCTTGATTCGGAATTACAACTCCCGTTGCGATCTCATTCTAGACGATGCCCGCCACTGGCCGAGTCTAATATGCATTGGGGGATACTGCATCTAGTATCTGGAATACTTGACTGTGTAGGGATGATTGACCTGCGACGGGGGCACCGCTTCCCCTCGGGATTCGAACCCACAGCAGACAGATCGGTATGCAATCTTGTGAGCATTCTTGCACTCTATTTCATTTTTTGAATACGCAATGGACTGGATTTATAGTAGTCAAATAGCGAGACGATGCTGATTTCAGCTTGAGCCCTGTGGGGGAATTGTGTTAGCGTCTTGACCAGCTATGGTGGGAACTGCGGAAATGGTACCGAAATCCCCCCTCAAATCCCCACCTCAGAGATGTCACTGGATTATCTTCCAATCTGAAGGGAATGGATACGGAACGCTCCCTGCACGCCCCTCCGACCGCTATATTTTCCGCAACATTCGTCCACTTTAAGCAAGCGGGCTGGACATAAGATGTAGTTGACGAAAGGGACGGCTTTCACCGAATTCAAGAGTACCATCGCCCTGAATAAATCTATCATACCTTGCGAGCGGCCTCTTCCTGAGTCGTCCGGGCTGATGCAACCTTTACTCGTAGCCCGACGTCTCCGCCACCGGATTGATCCACTTTTCGAGCGGCATCATGGCGGCGACCTGCTCCTCAGCGGCCGTTCATGATGACGGAATGCAACAAACTTTTGGCGACGACAACTTTACTGGCTAGCATTGGAAAAGTCTCCATGTGACCGTTTCTTACATGCATTCTTTCAAAAGATCTCATCAGGGTATGCTACTGGTCCACACGTTCTTCCGATGCAGCTTCAACCCGCCGTCGGCCACTTGGTAGATGACCATACTCAAACAGACGCCTCTCTACCCGTTTTCAGTCTCGCTGTGTATGTGGCCAATGTGGGCCCTTCTTGCTGACTGCAGAGGAACCCCTGCGACCTAATCATGTACATTGCTGTTGGACCGATCGCTTCTGATTCCATTATCCCTGCCGTGATCATCTGAATGGAAAAGCCCCACAATGACCCCGGTCATCACACGGAGGCGGACAAGAGCTCCGATGCAGGGCGCGGGGCAGCCCAGAGGGCCGCCCGCACGGGACGTTGCCGGGTCAGGTGTCATCACACCACATTCGTGTTGGTTTGCTTTCGCTCGACCAGCGGTTTGAGTAATTCGTGTTGGTTTGCTTTCGCTCGACCAGCGGTTTGAGTAGGCTTTTTCGTTTCCCACACACATCAAAGGCGAATCTGGATAAGTCAAGCATGGTAAGCCCATCCCTTACTGTATATCCCAGGCTCTGCTGACCAGACAATTCCCAACAGGACCGCGAAAATGCGGGAGTTGCAGCCCCGAGCTTAATCATGCCGCCTTCCATCCCAATCACCGCCATGACAGCAAACCCGCTCGGCTCGAGCCCACAAGTACCAGCCCCGGAGTTCTGGCTGAGCCTCGTCAACTTCAACTTTGATAAACTCCAAATCTTCATCTCGGAACCTTTGCAGACGCAGGTTACATTGTGCATGAGCCTTGTTGACGGAATAACAAAGTACCTCCAAATCTTTGAGAGCTGCTACCGTTCCATGTCTGACCTTCCATGCCCGACGTCGCCGTCGCAAAAGAAGTGGCCTGCGGGACAATCTGAGTGCCTTGCAATAGCAGCACCAAGCGGGTCCAATGAAGCGCTTCTGTGGTGGATGGATACGAGCATAACGTTAGCAAATGTGTATCTTTGTATCCTGAGGGACGGTCTTATTGAGTTTGAGACCCAATTCGACCCTGGGGAGGAGAAGATGCGCAACGCAATGGATCTTTTGGCGCGCTGGCTCAAATGCTTGACTTCCATGTACTCGGAGTATCAAAGACGACTGGGACACCCACTTTAACGTGGCCTTCTTTTGTAATATGTGCGCGCAGGGTGGACGTGTCAATCTTGATAACAGCCTTAGGTGAAGATGAGAGGATTAACTCATGGAGAGTAGGCTAGGAAGACTGAAATTCGAATTGGTCGCTCGTTACACGGGACGAGCTCTTGTATCGCCGGAGCTTCGGACGTTGCACTTGCGTAGCATTCACTTTGGGTTCATAATTTGGTCATGAATGGGTTCGCAGAGCTGGCTAATAAATTCCAACGAACTTCGACAAGAGTTCTCCCCACAAGAGCGCTTAGCAGCTCAAATCTGAAAACCGCACTCTCATCTAACAACGCCATGGAATTGATGCTGTCATTTGCAACAGACGCCGTAGATTCAATTAAGTCGCGTCTCTTGCAAATCGACCTTCATTTAGCTGCGACACCCAACACATGAGGTTCTCAAAATGAAGATCTGGCCTCGGGGAACCGTCAGTGACAGCCGCCTGCTTGGCACGACGAGACAAGGAGGATGTCGCCATTCACATTACTTCCGCCCCTCTAAAGTTATTTGATTTGATTGGTAGATATGATGGGGATGGTCAAAACCCAGTGATTTAGCCGCTTTAGCCGCTTTTCCATCTCAGCATCCCACGCATTGATGGAAACCCTTCCTAGGACAAATTATTGACCATCTTCGCGTGATACTCAGCCCATTTCCAAAGCTGCGCGTCACACCACAGACGTCTGGCAGACTTGCGTCTTTTGAGACAACTCGAAGAGCTGTGAGAGGCCCCCGTCATTTCCGGGCTTCCTCCTGGCGCGGCGGCGATTCGCGCTCTCTTCATATAACCCCATAGGTGGCCATAGAGGTTTCTCTGTGAGCCATCCTGGCCCTCGAATATTTCCCCGTGAGAGTTATATAGCAGTTAACAACGTGCGCCTCTAGGCGGCAAACTGCGAAGAAAAAGGCTTAGAAGGGAAGAAAGATTCCGGGCTTCCTCTGACACCAGACGCACGGCCTGTGGTTGATATGGGTTTTAATCCTGCCAGTCTGTGGGGTAGTTTGACCTTCCAGGATTTATGAAAGTTGAACAACTGCTCACGCGTTCATAGAACCCTGGATTGACAAGGCTTTTCTGTTTGTTCTCTGTGCCTTTGACCCCAAAGAGGTCGCGCAACGGGCGGAAACGTTGTTTTCCCGAGTTTCTTCGCCACATCCCCAAGGACTATTCAACCAGCGAAGACAACAGCACCAACTTCATCATCAGTCACCAAGTGGTGATGTCTTCTTGCTAAACATAGACAGACTTGTCGATGACGTCCATGTAGCAACTAGTCTCATATCAAAGCGGCCCAATTGCTCCTTGGAGGGCGGGATCACCACTGTCGAAGATATCTTTCCTGGGATTTAAGAGATGCTGGAAATCGTGATATCATCAGCCACGACGGGAAATAACCCTCGGACTCGAAAATTTCCCCATGGGAGCCACACGGCAGTCAACAAGGTGCGCCTCCAGGCGGCAAACTGAGAAGGAAAGGTTAGAAGGGAAGAAAGATACAGGAACCCTCGGACTAGCTTGGTATCAGACCGACAGCTGTGCCTTGTCATCGGCCTGAACCAAGAGCCCACCATGGACGATGCCCGCTTCATGGAGGCATGCAAGAGGGGCAGAAGAGTGTGTTAGTTGTCATCAAGCAGCCATCGTGCGATGGTAGCTGGGCCTCATACTACAAATCACATCACGCGATTTTGTCCTTGCTTCACCTGCGCGTGACCTATGAAATACGCGAGTATGTCCGCTATGTAATTAAGTTCTATTCTGGGCGGCCTCAAATTCGTCAATCAGATGATTAATCACATTGCTGCTCGTGAAGTGTGCGGAATAAGCCTCCTTATGATTGAGTTTGAGACTCGTTTGCCATTAGATACTTGCGTCTCTGCGTAGCCCGGTGACACATAGCTCGAGAGGGCCGAGCTCTTGAACTCATCCACACGAGTGCTTGTTTGGCCTTTATTCAATCAATACGAATGTGTCTGAGCTTGAAGCAGAATTGTGAGATGATAGCTGAGACCAGTCGACTCGGCACGAGCGACCTCGGATTATGCAGCAGGAAATCAATCAGATTGAGTAACGGCCGGACATGGTGAACTGGCAGGAGATTGATGCAGCTCGTGGAATGATTCACATTTGAATATCTGTCATCATTTTGTCATTTGTAGCTAAATCCCATGAGTCCACAGAACAACATTCATTGCTTCAACGGCTGACCCGGCCAGGGGCATCTTTGCACCCCCAGTGATCACCTTTTTCGGGCCTTCAATCTGAACCCGTCCCATTCTCTTGACCAGGCGGCTCTTCCGAACCGGCGCATGGAAAAACATCAATTGTTGACAGCCAGCTTGCAGTACGAGCGCGGCTGACGGTGCTATTAGCCTTTGCCTCTTCCCTGATAATTCATGCGTCTTGCCGTCTCCATGATCCGCTACCATGACCTTTTCCTGAAGATCAACTGAGCCATGAATACGCCCTTCAATATTTGCGCCGCCCAGAATAAGCTGCTCTCCCCGTCGTTGACTTTCCACAGGCCTTCAACCCAATGATCTTCAATTCTCTTGGCGATGTTGTTCCCGAGAATAGCGTCGAGGTTGGTGTACTGAGCCTGGTCAGGGGCGCATGGCCTGTGGGCGATCGTGTTCGGAACGTCAGTGGCGCGACTTGTCGCAGGAGTGAACCGAACGCCTTGAACGTCGAGGAAGTTTCGAGGCCGCCCAGTTGGGGATGTTTCACAGTAGCAAAGAAGTAGTAATCAGTCCAGCAGCCTCGCAGTGTACGTGTCCAAGGGTTGGGAGTCAACTCTTTCGAACGACTTGCGTCGGGGTGTGGTGAAGGGAACGGCGGGTGGTGCTTTCTCGATCGTGGCCTGAGGAGTGGGACCTTGCAAGACACCAGCAGCGGGCTTGGAAGTGAATCGCCGTCGTCCATCTTCTGGAGGCTGGAGAGCTTGTGGTATGGAAATCGTTCATCGTGCCAGCCGTCTGCTTGGTGGGCGGTATGTCGGAACACAGACTCGGCCACCTGTGCATCTTCTGGAAGATTGGCACGGCGACGTGGCGTCGAGAGTTTGGGGCTTGACCGACGTTGGGAAATTCCCCGTGTCTGTTTGTGATACTTCGGTCGGGATGTTTAAGCAGGTGCTACTTGCAACGTTCGAATCGAGCATGGGCCGGGCGTTCGGGAAGGGAATGTCGGAGTCGGGTGTACAAGGCGATAGTACGGTAAGTTGATGAAGTCACTCAGGTCAACGTGATTAGCGGGTGGATGACGGCCAGATAGCGGGCTGGTCGATTGCTTGGGACGGAAATGAAACTTGGAAAAACGAAAGGGAGTGATGGGCGGCCGCCGAGTGCTCGCCGGAGAAGAGGAGAAACGAAGAAAATGAGAGAAAGAAGGAAGTGAGAGGCCCTCGTCGCGGGAAGGGAAGCAAGTCCGAAGACCAGTGCCTGCACGATACCTCGAGTGGTGTTGCAAAAGAAGAAGCGACATGGCTTTCGGTCCTGTCTGGAATGGTTCCGTTGCGATTCTGAGGGCAGGAGCCAGTCTTGTCCGCCACGCACCTGTCCAAAACACCAAAATAACCTATTTCCCTTCTTTTTTCCCCGAACATCGTCTGTCAGTGCACAACCTCTTCACGAAGGCTCCCTGTTTGCGTTGAGAGTGGTGTCTGACGCACCTTTTCCATTGGGTCTTTTCGTGGTGCCGCAATCCAAGCAAGTGTAATTCATCATCCTGGTCCATCATCCAAATCGTTGCTCCCTACGACACCAGCTTGAACCAGCGACTTCAAACCCCAAACATCCAAACAACGCCATCAACACGCAGATCATGCGGCACGGAAACATGGACACCCAGGCGATGCTTAGCTCCGATGATTACCTCGACACGACGGATGAAGAAATCGATGCCGAAGTCGCCGATGTCGAAGTCGCCGATGTCGAAGATCTAACTCGCGACCTGTCTGATGACTCGGCCGACGATTCAGTCCGGGGAGACGATACCGAAGATGTGATACCTCTCGAGACAGTCACAGAAATGGTTGAGGATACAATCAGTTCTATATCTCGGGCCGCCACCACACCAGAGATCACCACACGAGCAGTCAGGCTGCTGCGGACTTCGACCGAGGAGCACGTTTCGAAGATGTTAGCCACAGCCAACAGACTCTCGCGTCACGCTGGAAGAGACCATGTCGTTCTAGCGGACCTGAACCTGGCTCGCGAACTAGCTAGCCTGTGGGATGGCCAACAGCAAACTCAAGCCCACGCCGCAACCGAGATCACCCATTCAACTAGATTCACGTCTGATTCTGACAGCGTCTCAACCGATTCAATCACGCATGAAAATGATGACCAATCCAGCAGTATCGTCTGGCCAGAAGACAACAGATCGGGGGTAAACAACACCACTGAAGACGAGCAGTCGACCAGCGACGCCACATCATCTGACAACCAGATGCCGATGTCAAACTTCGAAGACATAGATCCCGAGTCCTCCAACGTTGAAATGTCGTCTTTCGACGGAAACGCTTCTGGTGGGGATGACTTTGCGGGGTGGTTTCCTGCATCCAACCAAGGGTCTTCTCAGGACGGAGACATTCCCCCTAACGACACCACCACCACCAACAAAAAGAGGAAGGTCCTTCCCGTTACCGACGAGGACTCTGATGGCGACATGATACGGAGGGCTAAGAGAGCGAAGACAGTACAGTGATAACATTCGACTGAGCTAGATGTGTCTATACGACGGGTTATTTGTTTGAGAGCAAGGGAGTCTCAAATTGAAGTTCGTATTACCAAACCGGCCGGGAGTGTTGCTTTATGGTGAAAACATCGTATTTAGATGCAGTGGTTCGACGGATGACGGATAGGAGCGATTGTCTATTGCCTGAATCAGGTATGACAGGTTACCACCTCACTTCATAAGAAGCTGCAGTTTTCGTTTGAGGTAGTTTGGTAAGCAGCAGTTCCAACAATTGATTGCTTCATGCTTGCGAGGCCCAATGTCAGACCATCCTTGCGCGACTCATGAAGATATATATCAAGCGGATGCTTTCATACCGCAGATTTGTTAAAGTACGCCCCCTGCAATGAGCCAGTATGTTGCTCATCCAGTATACTCAACATTACGCAGAGGCCTCTAGGCCACTTTTCATTGTGACGAAAAGAATCTTTCCATCTTCTTGTGTCTCGCAAATCTTCTGGCTTGGCCATAGTGATCGTGGCTGAAGCGGGAAATCACGCTGCCCACGCTGCGTGACAGAGTTGGGGAAACATAGGAGACCTGCGGAGCATGAGGTAGTGGACATAGAGGACGACGCAGTCCGGTGGTATGGCCTTGACGTGGTGCTGATCATGCAACGAGGTCAAATGTTTGGGCATCCTATCGTATCAGCAGAGACCAGGCCATGTGCCTAATGCATTAGATACACGGAGCAGACATAGGCAAAGCTTGTGGCCCGAGGCGGGACGTGAGATTCTGCAATTTTGAGAGTGTGTGTCCAGATTCACCTGCAAACATTATTCAGTGTCGTAAAGTAACCAAAACGTCCGCTTTATTTCCGCCCCTTGAATTTACGCTTTAGCTTCCTGTTCTTCTTTCTTCCCTTCTAACCCTTCTTCTTCGCAGTTTGCCGCCTCTTCTGATTCTTCAAACACTTGTCACGAATGGAACTCAAAGGCTTTTACAGTCTGTACGCTAGGTCTCATAAACGCCCACCTAGACACCGCTGTGAATCGCGTTCTGAATGTCAGTCTACACTAACCAGTCTTCAGGACACTCGCTCAGGTGCAACGAATGCGTATCGCATCGACTGCTGCATGACACCAGTACATGCGTGTACGGGATACAGCAAATCAAGTATTATTCCGATCGATCGACACTGTTTTTGAGCGAATCAGAAAATTCACTGAGACCAGAATTGGATTCTGGGTACTCAATGTACCGGCGTCATGCAGCAGTCGATGGGATACGAGCTGGAACTTGGGACTTGGGACTTTGAGACGACTACGGGCTGTGCTATTGACTCGGGGTGTCACAACAAGGTGAAGAGGCAACATTGCAGACATTGAGATATCCAATCAGCGTTGGGTGGCTCTCCGCTCATACTGAGCACCAGTATCGCCTTCTCTGACATGGGCAGGGCAGATGGTGGACTGGCTATCTGTACCGACAGCTTTGAGCGCCCCATGCAGATGGCCATCCTAGAGACGCCTTTCAGTCGACGTGGTGATCCCAGTAGTATGAATCGATGCATACTAGGCTCATGAGGCAACAGAAATCGACACGAGCAGAGTTCAGGTGCATTAAAAGCCCAATGAACTCAGCCGAGGCACAACAGCGGACGTAGCCCATCATAGAGAATGAAGGAAGGTTTGGTAATGTGGCTTCGGCGAAGTCCTGTGGACAAATTGAGTTTCCATGGAAAATACCCACTCTGTATATTTCTGTCAGCGTTGAAATGTACTCGATGGAACTGGCATCTGCCATGCCCGTCGGTGGTGACGCCAGCCGGGGCAACTCATGGCTCTTCGCGGGACCTTGGGAGCTCCCGTCCTGCGTGGTCGTCCTGTCGCCGCATACTCACTGCGACGGTCTTAAACACTGTTTACGGCGTAGCTCCTGCTTGTCTGCCTCGTCGAGGTCGATGATTCCGGGTTGTAGAGCTGGGTCAGCACGTCTACCTGGTCATTTGTGCGATCTCTCAAGACAACATGGAGTTGGTTTGCATGTAAGGATCATTTATGCATTACGGCAGAACAACGAAATTGTTCAAGAAACAATCAAGGCGGGAATTGAAACTCAACCTTCACTGCCACTCGTATGGGCAATATCGCAGTAAAAGTAGGTCACATTGAGATGTGAATATGAAGCTTAAGAAAGCTTTCGATCAGCCTTCTGACTCTTTGGTTTTTGCTCTGATCAACAAGCAAAAGGTAAGTTTTAAGCGGTCTATAGGATGGTGGGCGATGGCACAAGACATATCAAGACGTTCCACATCTTTGTCTCCCTGACTTAGATCGGGTCAAGATCACCTGTCGAAAGTCGTCGACGCCTGCATCTCAAAGATGCTTCCAAAAAGATTCGAGTCTCTGGAGACTCTCAATCGAGTCTTAGCGTCGAGTTTGGACAACCAAGGGGTGAAAGGGTCCTGGAATAAAGAGCGGCGTCAAGAATGAAGTTTACCTTGACGATGGCGTACACCGAAGTACCTACTATCTTCTTTGATGATATTGGCCACGAAAGTCCCATGCAATCTTGATGGATAAGGTGGGGATATGGCAGGTTGTCAGTGGCGAAGGAACTCGGATACTCACGCAGAGCTGACTCTTAGATGTGCGACGGGAGTGATGGAGGAATTTAACGAGACTTCAGCAATGGTAATGATGGTAAAAGTCTCTCCGCCTTCGGCCTCGGGTAAAATGTGCATCGCTACGCATACGTCCATCGTCTCCACTACAATCTCGGAATGCAGCTGAGGGACGGCGTCTATGTTCCCCCTCAAGCCTTTCCCAGCCTCTCCCTCAACTCTCCCTCCTTTCATATCACTGAACAACGACAATGGCCATCTCAACCTGCCCACGTCGATACTACTCGCTCCAAGACAGCGATTTCGTGTTGAAATCTGAATTCTCCACACAAGGCCTCCCCTTGGGATATGCTGCTTCTCCCCGCCAGAAAGCAAGTGAAGATCTGCTTGCTTTTATCTCTGTCACAGATCTAAGTTGGTGTTTCAGATTGCTCTCCTTGCTGTTTATCAAGCTGCAAATGCTTGTGCGCCCATGTGTGCACCCCTCAGACATTGTGGAGACATAAAGACTTCCCAAGTTTGCTGTCGGGATCCACATCACCAGGACAACCCATTTCTAGCTTGTGAAGAGAGGTCTTCGGGTCTTCTACTATCTTCGGAGACTTTGTGGCGGCGTCCTGCCTCGAGATACGGCGACACAGCCCAATGGCAAGAGGGCCGATGAGGCCATGGGTACATCTGAGAAGGTCGCCTCTTCCTCGTTATGTGGCATGAGTGATGCAGCCTTCTCCAAACCGCTGAACTTTACAAATGAGCCGGTAAGCTCTATTTCGTCAATCGAAGAGCAGGTCTTTCAGCCGCTTCCCGCTCTCCGATGGGTCTCATTGCCCCGCGAGAGACCAACGATGCTTCCAGCCTCGGTCACTGCGTCGTGGACGTGGAGGCTGTGCGTATGCTAATCGACGTTGCTGTCGATTCTGTTATGGGAGATGCCGCGATAATTATTTGTCTCAACTTGGAGTGGAAATGCGTGCGTCATCGTGCTTCACTATTATCACGGACGTAATGCTGCCGGAAATCTTTTCAGGGGTCTGGATGGGCCCACGCATGGTCCAACTTGTTCTGCATGACCGGTACCCCTGGGAAGGTTTTTGGTTTTTGGATCGCACCCTCTCGGTCCACTTTGATGACAAGAAGCCTTCGCCACGAGCAACGTTTCGTAGGAGGCTATAATCGACCAACAGGCGGGGTCAGGCCCGGCCAAAGCCTGCGAGATCTCGGACGTCCTCATTCGTGCAAAAACCATCAAGGTCGGCAATATTAATAGGCATTTCGGCGTTGCGGCCCGCCCATCAAGAAAAGTCCAAACCGCCAGCTTATCTCGATGCCGTCGCCACACGCTGGATGCTCAGGTACAGGGGGCCCCTCTACCATCTATCGCTCCGTTATGGAGTGACGAGAAATGGAGGCAGGCTGTAGATGTCGGTTCAACATTTAAGGAACGAGAACGCTGCCAGAGGCTCCCCGAGAGGGCAAAGTATGCGGCATCGGAGGAACAGATGCACCAAAGCTTCCATCACGGATAGACCATTGACATCCACATGCTGCCGAACTTAACGCCGACGGTCGCCCGCGGATCTGCTCGCCTGCATATCACAACTACCAGTTGAGCATACCACGATTCTCGCACCAGCTTTCTCAAACCTTTCGCCCCCGGAATGTCCGAATCCCTCTTGATGATCTCCGTAAGCGTTTTCTGGATCTCGTGCGGGTTGATGCTGAAGTCCGCCATGGGAATGCTTATGCAACGCGGATTGCACGAGGATCTCACCTGAAATGCAGGAAACCAGCTTGGTGGCTTGGTCGCATTTGCAACGCTGGTCCTCAGATAACCCGCCGGGAACCAATATTTACCTTGCCCAAACTCTGGGCTCCAGCGGTAGTGAATTAACAACCACCTCAAGGCTCGGACGACCCGCAAAAGGCCTCATCGTATCGACTCCAGGTCCGGTTACCATGACAGCACAAAAGTCCTCCCAAAAGTGGTGATGGGAAATTGGTGTGGTAATGTTAGACCGGGCTGCCGGGCTGCCGGGTTGCCGTCAGCGAAGCCAATCTCCGCCCTCGGCCGAGAATCTTGTTTGTGCGGTCCAGATGCATCCCTCCGAGCTTCTGGCGATCGGGACGATCCGGTCCACCTGTGCAGACGCAGTCGCATCTGTAGTCTGTTGCTGCCGGGAAACTTCCATGACGGCGCCGGTTCGCTGCAAGTCCGGCCGCGGAGGGCAGAGGCGGGTTGGGTCAGGCTCGATTGTGTCGTGAGGAGAGCTGGGGCGACGGTGCAAGACCCAAGGAACATCGGCAATCAGCCAATCAGATCGGCGTGTGGGGCACCAGTGACGTAGCGTTCTGGCGGAAAAAAAGCCAGAACGCTACGTCACTATTATGTAATCACTCAGTTGCGCACTGTTGGAAGGTGTGGGGTTGCTGATTATGTAACTACACTTGCAGACTCTGCTGTCGCAGTGACGTAGCGTCCTGGCTTTTTTCTGCCAGAACGCTACGTCACCCTTATGTAATCGTCGAGGCACAGTGAGCACCGCTGGTCCTCAGTCACACACACGGTACAATGACCCACATCCAAGCAGTTGGAGGTGGTCCTGGTGCACCTCTCCCGTTTTCCATCTGGAATTTCTTGGGCCAGGCTTTCATGTTTGCAAACCTCTCGACAAAATTTGCCCTCGCCCTCTCAATCTTAGGATCCTTTGCTTCCAGGCTGTCATGGATAATTGAGCCAGTCTTCGGTCTTTTTCCTACGCTGTCGCGCTGTCGAGAACTGCATCCCTCCCTGCTACGTCCCGCCTGGGACGAAACATCCAACTCGTCCGTTCAGCAGCTGCGCCGTTTTCGTTCTCGACTTATCATGGCCGCCCTGGCCCAAGGCTTTGCGTAAACCTTGTTGCTGTGTCTCAATCCTGAATCCCGACCCTCCAAAATTCCAAAGATTCCAGCGCCCCGGCAACTATGCCTCCTCAAAGGCCCAACCCTCCCGCAAGATGTGAAACGGCTGGGTACATGATCTTTGCACGCACAACTGCTGACTAAACCCGGCCCTTCGCAGCCAGATCTGTTGCCGAAAAATCGCGAAGGCATGCACGACAGCGGATGCCAAGTTGTCTATTCTTTCCTCCCCACGATGCCTCTTAGTACAACTGTTGGCTTGGATCGTCTGCCGATTGGAATCAGGAGAGGGTCATCCTTCTGCTACGTCCATCTTCTCTTCATCTTCAAGAAAACCGCCTCCATCGACGACATTCGCTCAGCTTCCATCATCCTAATGTCTCCGAGCAGATTCATGAGGGGACTTTGGCCTTCGGAGTTGAAGCGGGGACAGACACCACCAAAGCCAACGACCAACACCTAGAAGACGCCCATGAGCCTGACGCTTGCCCAACATTGGCCTGCGAAGAAGAGGGTCTCTATGGGAAGCATTCTAAGGCGCACAAGCATCCCACATTGGGACGAAATACGGCCAGCCACCAGCCAGGGCAGGCCAGCTGCGTGAGTGCAAAGTCAAGTGCACTCACACTGCCGCCGTACTTGGCAACCAGAGTAACATCAACACGGCAAAGTGCACAGAGAGGATATAAGATTGGCTTGGCCCCGCCCAGTCAGCCAAGCCTTGCCAGAGTGGAGTCTGGACTTACGCAGCATCAATTATGGCCAAAAGCATGGACGAACTCCCTGGCTGAGGACATGCGGGCATCCCTCGGCCTAGATAGCCTGCCTACCCTGTACTTGAACCGTCTAAAGTATCGGGCTTGCATAGGCATGGAGCTGCAACTCAACTTACTGAGGTAAGCTGGGCGGAAGTCTTCTTCACACCTAACGCCTCCACTGCATGACCTTCCTGGCTTAGTATCCCCCACCCACATGCTGTGATTTGCTGGCTATTTTGGGATATCCAACCTGCGTGAAATGGCTTGAACCAGCTACGAGCGCTGGGCGCGCCTGGGTACAAAGTGGTGTGGCCGATCCCTTACGCAAAGGCGGGATTCGGGCCGGGTCCCGGGTCCCGGGCCTCGGGCCCGGGCCCGGCCGACTACCGTCTCACACGACCCACTCACGCGCTCAACTCCGTCTTATTGCGCAGTACTCTATGGGTGTTGAAGTCGTTTGGGCTGGCTCCGCTGGCCTTGTAGCCATGGCCTTACAACACAAATGCACCCAATCCCTCTCAATTTCCCTGCTGCTGCGTTCATTATTCCTCTGCCATCTTGCTGCGAATTAGGTCCCGTCGCGGGGGCTTTTCGCACTTATTCTCTCTTCTCTCAGTCGCTCGCATTCAAACTCTGTGTCTGTGCGGGAAATATTCTTACCAGCGAGGCCCTCCATAACGGCTGTATGCTGTAGAAACCGGCACATACGATCATACCCATTGGAAAACTCGGGATCCCGTCCGCTCTCCCATAGATAAGCTAATGAGGGCTGGAGTAGTAGTCGGGTCGGTGACGACCGGCGAATGCCCGGTGTTGTATGTTTTTGTTTTGTCATCCTCTTTTGCCTGACCTGCTGTGGTCGAAACGCTTTTTGCGTGATGGTGTGAGCAATCTGTAATTATGACGTTTTAGTCGAGGCCATGTTTCAGCTCGTACTGAATCATAGCGAAGCGGGGGAGACTTGAGAGCAAGATCGTTGAGACTCTTTTTTAATCAGGTTTGCCTGGATCCTGCGAACGGCCAGTAGACATGACAGAGGCTTTTGACTAGACCTATATACAATTTGCGAAACCTTAGTAGCACAAACCAGGACATCGCCGATATCAAAGGGCAAGAAAACCTGATTTAGTGGCGATTCTTAAAGCATGCAGAACAAAGGAACCTACAATACCAAGCCAGCTTTTCTAGAAGTATTCTCGCTCTCTATGCTTTTCAATCGAAGGACAACATAACGTCGACCTTTCATTCACTTATAGATCTCGTCATCACAATTTCATCTTACTTGGCATGAGAGAGCTTCGCAGGACTGTTCAACGTGACGGCGAACGTCCTCGACAAGCAAGATGGCTCACAGTTACAAAGAAAAGCATATGGCCTCATCCCAATATCATTAGAAGTGGAATTTTGTCGGCTGGCATTGAAAGAGCGCAAAATTGATCTTCAGCAGCTTCTTTTTGCCTCGGCAGACAAGATGACTGCTTCAGAAGTTCGAGATTGTCTTCTATTCATCACAGAAACTATCCCTAGTTTATCCAAAGCTGACATGTACGTCTTATCATCAATCATCTCCGAAGTCGTGATCAGTGTCAATATCAAAGAGAAGAAAATAACTACAGCCTTTAGCCTAATTGTCTTCATGAACGAAAAGAGGCAGAAACTGGTACCTCAGCAATGCGAGAGTACCTCATACGTCGTTGGATGCCCGTCCAGTCAGTGCAAGCCATATGGGGTCCTGTCTGAAGTCATGAGCATAAGCAGTATTGAACATTCAAAGTGAAGCATATCTTCGAGTGCATGACCTGGCGATTTGGTGGAGAAGTGGTGGAGACGCACGCCAGATCCGGATTGGCAACACCAGAGCCGGAGAACAAAAAGGAAGAAGCAGGACATCGACAAAGATATCGATGGCTCCGAGCGATTCCTGCAATGACGCGGCGAGAGCACGACGAGGTAGTGTATGAGTCTGTCTCTGAGAAGTCTGATTCGGATATTTCTGACGATGAAGTCCTTGGTCGTGGTCTTGCAAAGGGGAAGAATGCCAGGCATCAGGTTGGCAGTCAAGGCATTGCCAATGACCAGCATGAGCCCTTCAACTTACTAGATGGGAACGCTCTTGCCCATGTCTTGTCTGCAAAACCTCTCAAGAATTAGGCATGTAGGGATGCCAGATAGAATAATTCCAAGACAGATCTCGACCGCCCAACGAGTACAATTCTTTGGTGCTTGCTTCCACAACATGGCTGACAAACACGTAGGTACTGTAGGGGAACGTCACGCACAGCAAACTAGCGCTGGGATCAGCAACTCAGTAAAACACTGCGGAACCTGCGATCTAGGAGACGCAGTTCAAGACGGACCGTATGTTCCACTGCAGCCTTCTCCGCAGGAGCCGCCAGCTCCCTATCCCGCTGGTCTTCGTGTTTCTTGAGGGTCTTTGCCGGTCATTTAGGTTTGATATAAGTCCAACCTGTACTCGTATCAATCTGCCTTCGGATCTTCGACCGATAGTTATAGAAATGAAGGCTTCCAGGGATTCTTCGCCAGCTTCGACGCAAGTCTCGGCTAATCAAAAGGGCATTGCTCTTATTGAGACAGGTAATAAGGAGTGCAGCGAGGAGACGGTACGGTTTCACACGATCAACATCCGGAACAACGCCGAGCTTTCCATGCGAAGCCTGTTGAAGCAGCTATTCCTCTGCCATCACTTCGTCTTGAACTTGCATAAGGCAGGTGCGACTGCTGATTCTTGTATCGTCGAGCCCTGACGACGTCTCTAAGCTACAAAATCTTCAGGACAAGCTTCTAAGACCAGGTGTCTTGCACTGCCAATTACACCCATGCCTTTTCTGGTGCAACGGTCGTTCTGCATCTCGCGTAATACTACCATCCCAAAGGGTACCTAGAGGCTTACCAACCCTCTTTGGCTTTCTTTCTTCAAGACCACTCACTCACGGCTTTTCTCCACTCTCTATAGCCCTTTAGACGAACGACCCTTGAGATTGATCGTCTGGAGATGAAGAGCCAGTCATTCACTGTTAATCATTCCATGGCCCTGTTTCGCAGCAGAACAGCCCAATTCAGATGAGCAAGGGCAAAAAGAGGACGTCCAGGCCTAACACCAAGAGAATGGGTCGGGTTACATACGTGCTTACCCGCGAATCGAGCCCGAGGGACGGACACTCCAACCCCCTAGGGGGATTCAATTATTGTTTCGAGGGCCGATACCTAGAGCGAGAGGATTCCTGAATCGGACGATGTGCTGAAGTGAATAACCTTTGGCAATGAAATGTCAGAGGCTGACCGAGTGAATATCCTTTTGCTTAGGCGTCTAACTCTCGCATGCCTCGCCGGCCAGCCTGGGGTAGTTCCAGTGATTTTGCTTAATTGGAAGACCGATTAGACTTAAATGAGGTGCTATCTCAGCCTACATATCGCGTGCACACCTGAATGATGATCAGGCCCCGACAAATTCAAGCGTCGTGGGCGACAGAATAGCGGGCTGAAAGAGCTAAAGTCTGATATGCACAGGTCTGCGCCTCACTCGCCCAAGGGCAGGGGGATCCATTGGCCACAGTACAACTTAACAATCTTCGGCGCGAGGGGACTCTTTGGGAGCTCAGGCTTGGAACGTCAGCTTCAAATACGAACCGGTTGAGGACATAGACGTGAAGTTTGAACGTGATACCATGATAGCTGACCTGGGACCGGGCTACCGTGCAACCGTAGCCTTATGCGCGGGATCTCTTCAAAACATGAGCCAGTTACATCCCTTCTTGAACCAAACGTTGCTCTCAGTCATTCTTTTGATGACATCTTGCGCAACTCCTCACTACTAACCATTGGTGGCTCTGTGGCATTAAGTGCACTAGCGACAGAGCGCTGATGCTTATTGAATTCTCCAACACGCGCTTGAGAGATATCTAGATGCAGTACTCAATTGCTTCACCCCCAGGGCAAGGCTCGCACAAGACTAGTTATCCAATAAGTTTAGGCGCTTTCTCTACAAACCATATTAGATAATTACTTGCGAGGACAGTGGGCCATAATACTAACGAGGACTGGTAGAAGATGCCAGCGTTAACGAAGGCACACCCAGTTCTACAAAGCCCCCACCTGCAGACTCGGTCCTCACTCGGTCCAAAAACGGTTTAACCACTAGCAAAACAACGCGACGTCCGACACAAGCTAGGCTACACCATTTCTATCAGATATTTCAGACTCCTCCGTTCAAACACAATCAGACATAGTGGGTATGAGATTTCCCTTTTCCAACTTTAAACTAAAGGATGGCCTAAAATGATTAGGGGCTCTAACATATTGATATAGCTGTATAGGTTTAGAGTGTCTTCTACGAGTGGCAATCTATAGTGCTAACGCTAGAACCAGCAGTCTCTGCGTTAATATCTCCTTCAAGCTTAATACTCAGAATCATGCTTTCTGCTATTCAAACAAGTTGAAACCTAGTTATCAACAAATCAGGTAGCAGGCAGTCTGGCAACTCCGTGATCCTCGCAAAAAGCTGCTACAGCATCTCCAGCCAACCACCACCCCAGCGTCTTATAAAGCAATCTTAAAACCACCCTCCCTATAACCTCACATTTTCTTTCTCTCTTTTTTTTTCACTTTTAAGAATTATCTTCTGTTGCCAACCAACGACAGCGCCACTCCGCAACAACCCTGAAAACTTAACAAACCCAACAATAACCTTACATTAGTCACCTCTCGCTCACTTAGTGCGTATAACCCTACTTCGTCTTTCTTCTCTTTTAAACTTTATTCTTCGCAGTATGAATGCAGCATATAGCCCCTACTTACTAACTATTCATCTTTGAAAAGATAATAATAAAGATATAGTAACTTTATCTAACTAGTACTTATTCTTCTTTTCCTTCTCCATAGTTAGAGTTACTCCTAAGCATCAGCCGCACATAGATAGCCTTCCTAAACCCCCCTACTTACTAAGCTTACAATAGAAGCTTTCTTTTTTCGCATAAAGGCCCAGCATATCAGTCAAGTCTAAGCCTAAAGCGAAGGCGACATTAATCGCCCGCTTTAAGTCAGCTTCCATTTTATCTATACAGCCTATAGAAACCAGCCAATCCATAACAGCGTCAAAGTACATCTAATATGCAAAACAGAACTATAGGCTTATTAAGATTTTAGATAGTGCTTGCAGATAATTCTTAAATACTAAAACACCGCGCCAATCAGCTAGCATACACCTTTCTCCCATCATAATAGGGATTCATTCATAGTTAGCCTTCTTATACTAATAGTTTAGTTCATTTACAGATAATTTATTCCTTATGCAGCTTATTAGGGCCTTATGCAGATAATAGCGTCCTAAGGTACGCATTAATAATCTCTAGGGTCTTAGCTGTTATCTCTAGGAAACCACATCTCAAACCATAGGAGGCACGAGAATTTTACTAGCTAGGTAACCGTTTACTATTCTAATTAAGATCCTTATATTATTAAACTCCGCTAATATAGGAGGTTAATATCTAGGGGCCCTATTCCTATCGCCCCTACAGTCTTCACTCCTCATCATTTTAGCCAAACTAATACCAGCCAGTTAATTACCTAATTACTATCTCCCTAACTAAACCTATACCAGCTGCTCCCTATTAATTACAAAGAATACGCCAAGAAAAAGGACAAGATAAACATCTAGTAAGCTTAGAGAAATAAGAAAAAGCGCCTAATAATAGTTTTTGCTGGACAGCAGATCAGTAATACCTAGTCCTTTACATAGTTACGCAGCTGACTTTATATCATAGCAGCACATACATCTAACCTCCTAGGCGTAACCAAAATTACAGCTAATGTCGCGTGAAGGGGGAAAGTAGAAGCATAACAGTACTAGTGGTAATTTTCTCACCTATATTCATGATACATCCATAGCAGCAAAAACGGGAGTTGTTCTCGCAATAATGAAGACAACGCATTAGATACAAACTTAGAATCTCTGAAGAATTAGCACCAAGGAGGAGTCGACAACTAGAGAAGCGTGCAAAGAAGAAAATAGAGCTTTCTTCAGGCGAGACCCAGGCTTTTCCCCTCGCCATACTAGATGAGGGCAGAAAGAGACAGGAAGAGAGAAGATGCTGTTAATCTAATTATAAGGACGAGTCTAGCCTAAGACTGCCTTTACAGGCTTCAACATAGTCACTATCAAATCACACAGGCTTAGGAATCATAACAATTCTGCCTGGTGCATAAAAATCTTAAGCGTTGCAAACATACAGGTCATCAGGCAATTGACGCCCCGCCATACGTAGGCCAGTCCATATCCCCAAGCCTATAGCAGAGAGCCAATACAAATACTCAAATGAATTTGCGCAAACAGCTATTTGCCGGCTGCAGCTACAATTATAGCCTCAGGTTACTAGGAATTTAGCTCAAACACAGCTCCCATTAGCGATGCCAGCTTCTGGAACCACTAGCAAGTCGACTCTTAATCGAGATTCAATTCCCCAGGTCCAGGAATATATAAATTTGGCAGTAGTACCTATAACAACAACCGCAAAGCCACAGCTAGCCAGGGCAGCACAGAGTGAAGTATTACAGCCAGCTCACTCAAACTGCCAGCGCCCTCTTATCTCAACAATTCCAGCTTTCAGCTTAATGAAATTTACCTAGCATTATAGCGCAATTTACCTACGTCACCACAGCTAAGCGATTAGAGATAACAACAAAATTCAAACTTCAGATGCTTTACTATCAAATTCATATCTCTCGGGCTATACATGAAGTCAACAGTAGCAGAGAACGGTTTTTATAGGCTCTCTATCATAGAGCGATGCTCAATAATACCAGGTATACGTGAGGGGAACATAAAACCGTCAGCAGTTTAATTACAGATAATCAGGTTTGAAGATGTTCAACGCATTTAAAGCTTATTTAGACAATACGTCTTTACACAACAGATTCCTATACAACAGGCAGGTTAGCTTTAAACCCACCCAGAATTCCCAAGTAGACGTCTGAAGAGCAGAGATATTATAAATCAAGCAGCGCGCCAAGATGCCAGCCAAATGTTCTGCACATATTGAACTGCTCGTTTTGGGTAGACAAAAGGTGTTAAGGTTAGATATTTCCATCCTTCCCAGTCTAAGAGGATTTCCTCCCAGGCTAGGTGTGAGAGAGCAATTGCGAGGGGACAGAGTCACTTTACATGCGCATTATGCGACCAGATTATATCTCTAGCGGCGCGATGTTCTCCCTGCTACGCATAATAACATTCTTATTGCAGTCCGTCAGGACGTAAAATTCATACTCCTCCAACTAGACTTAATACACGGTATTAAACTAGTTGTGTGTGTGTGTGTGTGTGTGTGTGTGTGTGTGTGTGTGTGTGTGTGTGTGAAAAAACAAGCACAATAGAAATATAAAAAGCACCGGGACAGAGAGAGC
>JAKMWS010000164.1:0-104431 GCA_025327135.1 Colletotrichum sp. SAR 10_71
TTTTTCCATTTTTTTGCCCCATATTTTTTGTTTCAAAATGGTTTTTTTTTTTTTTTTGGGGGTTTTTTTTTTTTTTTTTTTTTTTTTTTTTTTTTTTCCTGCTTAGCGCGCAAGGTGCACTGACGTCAATATACTGTGCTGCAAGGTATCCTACAAGTACGTAATCGGGTATCCACATCCCCTTCACCTTGTCCTCGCCGAAGGATCACCAAGCTGAGACTCATTCCTAATCGTCAAAGTTCCAACCTTGTCACGACCTCCAAGTCCAAAACTCCCTTCGCCCAATCCTCGTTGATGGATGCTGTTTGTCGGTAGTCACCCCCGTCTCACATCAGTACGTCTGGGCCTTGCTGGCCATACTGGAGGCTCTCTCGCTCCTTGGTCTTTGAACTGTGATGTTCGTGCCATCACCTCCCACGTAGACGTGCCCGACGGGGCTGCGTCTGTAGCCATCGGAACACGCAGACCTCGCCTCGAATGGCGTGCTCTCGAATGACTCTCGATCAAGCAGGTGTCGTTCCAGCGAGGATCTTGCCTCAGTCCCACGGCTTGATCGGGACATGCTCCGTAGCTTGTTCATGACCCCCTGCACTCTCCGCTCCAGGCTACCGGCGTCAGAAGGAGTCGAGCAGCTCTTGATACTCTTTCCAGAAGAGGTCATTCTGGTCTCGGGTCTGTCATACATGTCGTAAGCAGCAGATGGTTCTTCGATGTATTCACTGGGCGGGCGCATCGACATGTGGCAGGTGACTGGGTCAAAGTAAGGTGGCGGCAGCTGAATTGCGCCCTCGGGAGAGTAGAGACCGCGAAGATACTCCCTCGAGTGGTCGTCGAGTTTCAACTTTCCACGTCCTGCGTCGATCCAAGAAGACTGTCCAGGTATCCGCGGCCACACTGAGGATGGCGCAACTCTGTAAGAATGGTGCTTGAGGCAGTCTGCATCGTCGGGAATCGGAAAAATTCGACGGATCAGGGAGTGCGTGTACTTATTGCTGAAGCCGGCCAGACGCATCGAGTCGATCATCCACTCCATTCGCACCAGCGGCTCACAAACCTTGAGCTCCTCGTCCGGGCAGTAGTACACGGCGTCGTCCACCTTCTGCACCGCCAGAGAACCCTCTGGCTCATCTACCTCGATCAGGTCGTCCGGCGTCGAGTTGGCAGCACCCAACGGAGCGCAAATCTTTGGGCGCTGGCCGTAAAACCTTCGACAGAGAAGCACGAGGCTCTTGAGCGACGAAGAGCGCTTCAGCTGTGTCTCGACAAATAACTTGATTAGGGTGTCAAGTTTTATGGTTCCTGCACGAAGCTTGTAAGCCTGCTTGCCGGGGCCGAAGCCAAATCGCGTCATGTCGAGCTCGAGAATGATGTCTTGCATGAAAGCACCATATCTGTTGTACCACAGCGTGGCCAGGGGGTCGAAGTACGCGTTGACGAACGGAGAGTACGTGACATGGAACCTCTCGGTCATCAAAAAGGAAACCATCATGTCGGCGTGGAGAGCAAAAGAGACTTGCAAGTATGATTGCAAAGGCTCCATGGCGCTAGCAAGAGAGATGAACTCGTCGTCCTTCCAGACTTCTCTCGTCGAGCGACTATTGGTGAGAGAGATCGGGAGCTCTGAGCTGTGGCTTATGATCACATCTTGACAGATCTTGAAGCGGGCGATAGCGGGCAGTCTGAAGAATGGCGATACGGGATCCAGGTCAGGGGCTCGACCGCGCTCAACGAAGAACATGGCGACGGACTGGTCGAAGGCGAAATCTTCCACGTTGGGCCTCTTTCCGCGACGGTACTTGTGGTAGACGATATCAACGACTCGGTCCCAGGGAGGTAAGTTCTTGCGTGGTGCATCTGGCCATCCTGATTTGGGGGGTTCCATCAACCTGCGGGCTGCCTTGGGAGGCAGTGCGGCGGGGAAAGGATGAGGCAAAGGCGTCGAGATGTGGCTCATCTGAGGCAGTGATCCCCTATTCTTCAGCGTCGGTTCATCCACTGCTATCGAGTCAGCATCATTACGAGAAATTTCGAGGCGTTGAGCATTCAGCCTCTCCTGGCGGAGGAAAGTGAGGCATACTTGTGGTGTCTTGACGCAGAAGCTCTTATGATGTTCCTAGACGAGACTCTCGGCGCTTCTTTGACGGAGGGTTTTTCCCCTTCGATTTCTTTGAGTTGTCGGGTTTCTTTTTCTTGCCGAACTGAAGATTGTTTGGGTGGTGAAACCAAGAAGAGCGGCTCTGTGGGAGCGTTTTATGTCCTGGTCAATAAGGCAGGTAGGTACCTCAAGTGAGGATTGTTTGTGGTAGCATCGATCAAAATTCTGCCTTTGGCGGTGCGTCAAGTGAGGTGAAAGAAGGCGCCTGACTTTCTTTGCGAGCGACCTGGTGAATTTTAAGAAATTCCATATATGCTTAGACTGGATTGCACCTTCTTAATGTGGTTGCCGTCACGGCTGTCACCGCCGCCTCTTTTCATCTGAAGGTCAGCGTTCTTCTCATTCGAGTAAACTTTTCGCTATCCTCCAGGCTTCATCTAACCTCATTTTCCGCTTCACTCCCTTAGACAATTGCCTGCTGGGCAGTATAACTCTATCTGATCCTCAAAAGAGCTACCCTCGTACTGGAGTCTGTCTTGCTGGCTGTGTACCTCGAGATGGGGTTACGAGAAATGTGCGACGTCCTCTTATCCTTGTGTTCTTGAGCCATTGTTATTCTTACCTCGTTATTTCCCATTCATCATTATTGTAAACTTCGTTGTTTAACCGCTAATAGGGCCTTGGTTAGACGAGACGTGGGATGTTGATGGGTGAGGAATGAGCGGTCCCATAAAGCCCCTCCACACAGGGGTCTGTGGCTTCTGACTCTGCGAAGACGACACGATATTCAGCTTGGCCTTTTACAGAATATTAGCGCTTTAGGCCCCTGTAGATGACCTCTTGAATAATTCTGGTTTTTTTTTCTCTCTTTTGGGCAGATCTTTGAGGACCATTATTAAGTGAAGACGAGAATGAGGATGATGAAGACGAAGGAGACGATGGAGAAACATAACGATAGGGACAACTTATCTCCCGTCCTCATGGGTACTCAATAATCAGTTGGCTGTAATTCTTTAACTGAAACGGAAGACTTGGTTTCTTGATCTGGGCCATTGTTCGCGAAGTTTCCGGTAGTGGTATTGGCACATGGATCCCGTTGTTCTTCGGCGATAAGTGGGCCATCGGCCCCGATACACGGAGCCGGCCTCATACGCCGTTTTTGGCAGCACAGGTAATTGCAAGACATGATAGCCCTCCTCATATGCCCTTACCCATGTCTTGCAGAACCGAAAGTCTAAAAGGCGTTTCCTTATTCTTCAGAGGAACCCCATACTCAGATTACATGTGTCTAGAATCAAACGCTCTTGCTGCCGTGCTCATTTTCGTATGAGGGAGCATTCATAGCTGCAGGGGTTCAATCCCTTGCTGAGAAGCAATGATTCGGGTCAACGGCTTTAGCGAAATGACCGGAGATAGCCGGCCTTGAAACATTCGCTCTCATTCGTTGCCGCACCAGCTCCGTCTTATACGTTACATCGCAGGTAGGGTGGATGGCAGGAAGTGCGAGCCGACCACGACACAGGGCGGGAGAGATCTCACCAAGAAAATCGGGCGCCGAGACACAACGACTTGCAACGGCGCAGAATCGGCCGACTCGCCCCGACGTCTTGGCGGCAGTGAGCTCTTTGCGGCAACGAGATTGGCTCGTTGCCTCGCGTAAAAACCGTGCAGAAGTTCCAATTACTCCAAACCAACGGACCAGCCTTGACTGCACGGGTTTCGGGGCGGATTTAACAGTTGTAGCTGCCGTATTTCTGCGCTAGACCCCAGACTTCCCTTTCCCCTCTCTTCTCCCCGCCGATCTAGTCAGGGAGGCCGACTGGCTTGATGGTACGGTGCTCAGTTGGTGGTGTGATCAGGTTCCGCTGGTCAATATGACACTCATCAATCCCATCTCAACGGTTCGCGCAGATGGGATGGGGCCGCATGATGGGACCGAGAACCCGAGAAAGGCTTGGATCATTCCCTTAAAGAGTGGGAGAGGTGCTATATGACTCTAAGCCCCGTTGACTGTCTTTCTTCCGGTTTGCTTCACATTCTGTTCACTGTTGTCCGGCGATTGCCCCTGCTCTGAACTTGTCAGGCCACTTTATTTTCATCGATTGCTCGATACCCATGGATCTCATTAAACCTGACTCATTCATAGCTTGACTGCCCGTCGTTTGACCTCCAGAACCTCTTTTGATTTTCACCATCACTACATATTTTGTGTGTCAGATTCGAGCTCGGCGGTGATATTTGATCAGCTACTTTGCATTTGCCACAGATTTGTATGCTGGATTTGAACCATTTGTAAGTTAATCCAAGCTATCACTTCAAACTCCCTTTCTGCGTATGCGAGCCTATCGTATGAATCCTCAGCAGGTGAGGGTCAAACCAAGCGCGTGTGGATAGCGTAACGAGTTGCCAAGGCTTGGGACGGATCGCACAGCATGCACATACAAACACTCTTTATTCCGTTCGATACACACCTAGAAGTCCTCAAACCACATACATCAGTATTAATACTCACTGTCAGCTCGGTAGACCTCTTAAGATATGCCTTCAGATCCATCAGAAAAGGAGATTGGCCACACAACAGATGACCGCGCATCAACTCGAGAGACTGAATGTGACAACGAGGACCCTGGACCACCTCACTTACTGAAACGTGAGCCCACAAGAGAAGAAAAGACAGCAGAGGCCTACGCAGAAGGTCACGACGCCGATATTCCCTCTAGTCTGGGCTATGTACTCGATGAGCGCGGCGAACAGCGAAGGAGACAATCCCTAGCAAGACAGAGACGGGCATCAGACGCGCGGAAATCGACTACGAGCAAAAATGGACATGAAGATGTTGAGAAGGGCCCTCAAACAAACGAGCCGGATGGTGGGGAGACTTCAGAGGACGAGAATGTGGTTTGGTGGGATGGCGACGACGATCCTCAAAACCCATACAACTGGCCAACCTGGAGGAAAGTCATGACATGCACACTGATCAGTGCCATGACATTCGTCACCCCCCTTGCTTCATGTATGATTCTTCTCCGACCTTGTCTTCAGCGAACACTAATTCCTCTGCCGTAGCTATCTTCGCCCCAGGTGTGCCAGAACTCATGAAAGAGTTTAAAAATGACAGCCCCTACCTAGCCTCCTTTGTCGTTTCCGGTCAGTGAACAACCCCCTCGTTCATAAGCAGAAATTAGGCCAACAGAAAGTTCCAGTCTACGTGCTCGGCTTCGCAGCAGGACCCCTCCTCTGCGCTCCTCTCAGCGAGATCTACGGCCGCACGATAGTCTACCATGTCTGCAACTTCTGCTTCATTTGCTTCAACATCGGCGCCGCCTTCGCCCCGACCCTAAACGCTCTCATCGTCTTCCGGTTATTCGCAGGCATCTTCGGCTCATGCCCCATCACTAACGGGGGCGGCTCCATCGCCGACATGATCCGTCAGGAGAAGCGAGGTGTCGCCATGTCCGTCTTCAGTATCGGACCTCTCCTCGGTCCGATCGTAGGCCCGGTTGCTGGTGGGTTTTTGAGTGAAAGCGCGGGGTGGCGCTGGACGTTCCGATTACTCTCGATCGTGTCAGGCGTCATTAGCATCATCATGGTCATTTTCCTCAAGGAGACGTATGCGGCCGTCATTCTGGACAAGAAGGTTCGTCGGCTCCAAACGGAGACGGGGAACAAGATGCTGCGATCGAAGCTTGACATTGGTCTTTCATCAGCCGATTACTTCAAGCGCGGTATCGTTAGACCTCTCAAAATGATCGCCTTCTCGCCAATCACTCAAATATTGTAGGCTCATCCATACCCGCCCCCTTGATACTTGGCTGACCCTTCGTATCAGTGGCTTCTACATCGCCGTCGTATACGGATATCTGTACCTCATGTTCACCTCCATTACGTCCGTCTTCATGCTTCAGTATCAATTTAGCGCCGGTACAGCTGGTCTAGCCTTCCTCGGTCTAGGCGTTGGCTCCATGATCGGCGTGGTATTCTTCAGCATCACTTCAGACAAGTATGTGAAAAAGAAAGCGGCCGAGGCCGATGCAGCCGCAGATGAAGCTGGAACAGCTCGCGAGGGAATGAAGCCCGAGTACCGGCTGGTTTCGCTTCCAGCCGGCGCCCTTTTCCTTCCCGCAGGCCTCTTCATCTATGGCTGGACAGCGGAGTACGGTGTGCACTGGATCGTACCAATCCTTGGCACTTCCATCATTGGCGTTGGCAACCTCATCATCTTCATGGCGTTGCAGCTTTATCTGGTTGACTCGTTTACCATCTATGCGGCTTCCGCGCTGGCAGCGAATGCAGTCGTGCGCTCCGTGGCTGGCGCTGTCCTGCCTCTTGCTGGTCTGAAGATGTATGAGGATTTGGGCGTGGGTTGGGGAAACAGTGTTCTTGGATTCATTGCGGCAGCTTTAGTGCCCGTGCCGTTCTTGATCATAAAGTATGGCGAATATCTTCGGAAGAACTTCGAGGTGAAGAACTTGTAAATTTGAGGAAATGTTAGATGGCTTCGAGAGACGTACATTGCATGTGAAGTTGGAATGGTCAAAAGCCATTCTTCACTGGCCTCCGCATCTATGCATCAGACTCAGACAGAGCACCCATCTGAGTTCATCCCTTCTCTGCGACTCGGACTACTCCGCAACTCAGTCAAGACTGGATGCTATAGTTGGGATCGGGATGTTAATATAGATCGAACGATTGGAAGGTGATATCTGCTTTATTCATTTGTGTAATTCATACTCGCGTCAAAGGGCATCGTGGCCCACCATCGTCTATCAGGATTTAACTAGGTACTTTGATTCCTCCCATACGCCAACAGCATTTTCTATTTCCCTCACATGCAATTTAGTTCAACATACCAAGGCCCAGGTGCTCAGGGTCGGCCTTGACAATACGGATGGTGTTGGTGTTGCCCATGCCGCCCTTCCAGCCCTGGACAACGACAACGGTGTCGCCCTTGCTGACGATGTTAAGCTCCAGAGCGTTCTCGACAGCCCACTTAATGCGGCGGTCGACATCCTCCTGCCAGTTGACCTTGCTGAAGTCAGGCTTGGCCTCGGGGAACAGGAAGGGGTAAACGCCACGGTACAAGTGAGCGTAGCGGGAAGCAGAGGGGTTTCTTGTGACCATGAAGATGGGGCAGACAGGGCGGTACTTGGAGAGAAGGCGAGCGGAGTCACCAGAGGTGGACAGGACGATGATACCACCGGCATTCAGGTCGAGAGAAGTCCTGACAGCAGCCATGGCGCAAGACTCGACGACGCTGACGGGACGCTTGACCAGAGTGCACATCTCCTCGAAGTGCGAAACGTAGGGGATCGTGTTCTCTGCCTTGAGGCAGGCCTCGTGCATCTCGGAAACGGCTTCGTTAGGGTAGCTACCCTTGGCGGTCTCGCCAGACAACATGACGCAGTCGGCACCGTCAGTGATGGCGTTGCCAACATCGCTAATCTCGGCACGGGTAGGGCGAGGGTTCTTGATCATGGACTCGAGCATCTGGGTGGCGCAGATGACGGGCTTGCCGGCCCTGTTGCACAGAGCAATCATCTTCTTCTGGGCGGCGAAGACCTCGGCGGCGGGGATCTCAATACCGAGATCGCCACGGGCGACCATGACACCGTCGGTCTCCTGGAGAATCTCCTCGAAGTTGTTGAGACCCTGACGGTTCTCGATCTTGGCAATGATCTGGATGTGCTTGCCCTCCTCGCCAAGGACGTCACGAATGTCCGTGATGTCCTGGCCGCGGCGGATAAATGAGGCGAAGACCATGTCGACGTTGTTCTTGACACCAAACCTCAGGTCGTTCTTGTCCTTCTCGGAGAGAGCGGGAAGATCGACATCGGTGTTGGGCAGGTTGACACCCTTCTTGGAGGAAATGAAGCCGTTATTGCGGGCGCGGACCTGGACGGTCTTGTCATCGACGACCTTGATGACATCAAAAGCCAGGACACCGTCGTCAACGTAGATGATACGGCCGGGCTCGATGACCTTGGTGATGTTCTTGTAGTCAACGTACCTGCGCAGAAGTGTTAGCGGCCGAGAGAAATTTCGTGAGGCAGGGATATTACGTACATGTTCTCAGTATCGCAAGCAGTGGCGTATTGGTCGTCGGTGGTGAAGTTCATGATCTTGCCGGCGGAGATGGGGATATCAGCGTCGTCCTTGGTGTTGCCGGTGCGGATCTCGGGGCCCTTGGTGTCGAGGGCGATGGCGACCTGACGGCCGGGCTGGGCCTTCTCGGCGGCGCGGGCATTGTCAATGACGGACTGGTGGTACTCGTAGCTGCCGTGCTGTTGGTGGATAACATGTTAGCCGATTGCTGTCAAACAGGGAGAGGCAGCGGGGTGGCTCACGGAGAAGTTCATGCGCACGACGTTCAGACCGGACTTGCGCAGAGCGTTGATGGCCTCAACAGAGTTGGTCTTGGGACCGATGGTGCAGATGATAGAAGAGCGGCGGTAGTTCTTCTCGGGCTGGTAGGCAGTGTCGAGGCTGGAGAGCCAGGCGATCTTTCCGCCGACATCAAGGTGGTCCTGAGCAGTGGCAGCCATTGTGAAGATTTGGCGGCGGGGTATCGATTTCGAAGGGAGAGGTGGTTGAGCTGGCGTCGTGACAATCTCTGGTCTGCGGCAGCTATTAGATCCTGCTTGGTCGACAGGCAGTGGAGGGTTGGAGGCGGAACCGGGCTTATTGGAGGAGAGTGGGTGTGGGTTGCCATGGAGAGATAAAAAAAAAAAAAATCTAATGGCTGATGGATGGGTGAGACCCTAAAGTACAAGATTTATGCAGACAGGGAGCCTCAACCAAGATGGGTATTTGTTGAAGGACGGGGGGAAGACAGAGCAGAGACAACAGACGTCAGGACAGGGCAGGCAGACAAGACACACGAGGTGGGAGCAAGAGAAATAATTTGCTGCTTGGCCCAGACCGAGTGAAGAAGCTGCTTGCTGTCCGTCTGAAGATTGCCGCTGCTGCTGCGGTGGTGGTGGTCGGCGTCGGCGGTTTCCCGGTAGCGCTGGCTGGCGCTGGCGCTGGACCTTGGTGCGGTGCTGCTGCCCCTCGTTGGTTTCCATTGACTTTTTGGGGTCGGGTGGGAAAACTGCCCCTCAATTCAACGCAGTGGCAGCAATCAGCCAACGTTGCTAACAGAACCCAGCAGCTTTGGCAGCGCCCGGCACCCAGCACCACCGGGGAGCCCCACCAACATGAGGTGCTGTGACAGCACCCTCGTCCCTTCCTCACCTCACCTTTCCCTGACGGGGACCCTGTTCATGCCCATCCTCTGGTATGTGCGCACTTGCCCTTTTCCCGCCTCACCTCACCTTTTTTCTCTGGTCTTCCCACTGCTCGGCACGCACGTTCTGTGTAGGTACATTGCACACCGGCGCAAACCCGGCAGTACACGTAAATAGAATGCCCAGCCGGAACAGGGTGACGCGAGACCCAAGGTCGGGTAAGGTGAGGTCAGGCCAGTGAAAGTGCCAGGCGGAACTGGGAGAGAAAACAGAAACAGGAACAGACGCAGAAACAAGACTGGCAGGGGTGTAGACGTGGGATGCAGTGCTGATGCTGGTGCTGGTGCTGATGCGACTCGTTCCACTTACCTGAGCCAAGCTATTTATTCTCTCGTCGACGCTCGAGCGTGATGCTGTCCAACGTGAAGTGATTCGGAAGCGGTACGGCGGAAAATAAAAATAAATGATGAAGAGAAGACCGCAAGAGAGGGAACCCCGCGAACAGTAGTAATGGGAGGAGGGAGGTAGTAGAAGACACCGGCGGGGATGGCGGAACGGGGAGCATGGACAGGATGGGATGTGAGGGATTTCAATGGCATTGTTAGTTTCGGCCTTTCTTTCGTGTTTTTTTTTTCTTCTTCCCACCTTCCCTTCCCAAGTTCCCCTTCAACAGTCCCATCCCTCGCTCGCCTCCGGCCATTTGGTCCGGGTTGCGTCCTCTCTGCCTCTGCCCGAGTCCTCGAGTTCCTGGCAGTGTCCAATCTCTGCTGTCCCTTCTCCCACTCTGCGACGGAGCTCCGTTTCCTTGGGCGACCTTGGCTGGGCGCTGGGCCATAAAGCCTCAAACACTCAACAAACCAGAGCTCATGCTTTTGACACACAGCTATTTCCAACGGGTGCGGCAGCGCCAGCCCGACCCCTCCAAGCCCCTCCATTGCTGGGCACCTTGGCTCTCCAGCAGGGCTCCCCACCAGCTAAAAAAAGGGAAAGCGTCGCAGTGGAGAGGTCCCCTGGTCCACTTGGGGTGCTTCCTGGCCTGTCCGCGGAGTGTCCAATGCCCTCGTCAAAAAGATAATTGGTAGCTCCGGCCCTCCAGAATCGACGGGGCACTGAATCTGAACCGCGGAGGAGGAAAAGTCCTCCAAGACCCAAGGCACAAGGTCCAAGGTCCAAGGTCCGCACCGGATCGCCCAATCCCATCGTCGTGACGCGAATCAAATTGTCCCGATAACGGTACCATGCACCGAGTCGCGTCCTGCGCCGCCGCTTATCGGCCGTCCAGGCAGGGGAGCGCCTACGGGCAGACCGTTGAGGGGGCTAAAGAGGAAAAACCCGTCGAAAAGACTCGAAGCGAGAAATATGCAACAAACAGAGTTCGTCGGGTAACCGATGAGAGCAGCCCGACCCCACTTGGAGCTGACTTCAGGGCCACGTGACTTTGACAAGCTTGGTTCCACTGAAACGCGAGCTCCGTATTGAGGTACGTACCACGAGGTACTTGACCGTCTCAGAGAGGTACTTCTCCCAAAGTCGCGCGCTCCTTATCGCCGCAGACACCTCGCTGGACGGTGCCACGATGAACATGAACGGCCCACCCTCGGCGGCGGCCCGGCAGCCTGAGGCCTGTCAGGTACCTAAGCGGACGCAGTAGCGCACAGTCCACGCGAGCTCTGCACCGCTCACCGACCACCTCAGGCCAGGCACAGCACTCGCTGCACCAGTCGCCGCCAGCCCAGCCTCCTCCCGTGGGGTCCTCTCAGGTGCGAAAAGTGTCCACCCTGGTGGTGTGCCAGACGAGCCTTGTCCCATGACAACACCCTTTGTCTCCAAAACCCAAGCGACGATACCGCCTCTTCGACACCAACAAAACCCAAAACGCAAAGGAGACTAGAAACACGCAAACTCCTCAACCGACGACGCCAAAAAAAGAAACAGAAACAACAAACCTGAATCTTCAAGATGGTTGGTACCACCTCCTTCCCCCCGTTTCCGGCCGCGCGGCGAGTCCTCCTCGTGCGTGCTCGCTCGCTGCCTCGTCTTCGACTTGCTTGCGCAGTCTTAACCTCCGTATAGCTCCTCAACTTGCTGACTCTGGGGCTGTGGTCGAAGTTTGGGCGTCTGACTCACTACGCATTCGATGCGGTTCTCAGTTGGTCCCCCCCCCTCTCTTACCGCCCCGATCCGTCGGACGACAACCGGCTGATGCTTTTACCTACAGTTTCCGCCTTCCTCGCTGGCATGAAGCGCTCGACAGGCCTTACGTGAGTATCGATCCGAACTGGACAGGACAAAACTGTCATCCGCAGGTGCAAATCTGCGTCAAGAGAATGCGTGGCAGCTGACAAGTGCCCATTCTGGGAATCGTCAGACCCAGTTTCAAGACTGACAGAGCCGCGGGCGAGAACAAGGACATGTCGAAGTGGATTGACAAGTATCTCGGTGTCGGCGAGTGGGTGATGGATCAGTCGGTTGCGATCGCCGGCTCCAGCGGATGGTTTGAGCGTACGCGGTAGATGGACGACGATGACTGCTCCTCCTCCTCCCCCCTTTGACGAATTTCGACGGCGCCACGACTATTTCAACGACCATTCCAATTTTCTCGTCTATTCGGCCATTTTTCTTGCAAATGTTGGCGCGGCAATGCTCGGCGGCTGCGTGGGGGATTCGGCACCTGGGTGAACGCTCGGCGAGGGTCGGGTGGTCGGGGCGTGGCGCCTCGGCGGGCACCCGGTCGGTGTTCTCGATTTCGGACAAAACTCTGCTCCCCGAAGATGTTACGTGCGATGCTGGAATCGTGCTGCGGGGGCTATCAAATGTCGTTGGGCATGGTGGACGAGACGGCGTTCTCGTCGCCCAGCTTTTCTTTATAAAAGCCTCTGGCGCAGGCTCCCCCGTGTATCCTTACCACCGGACCTTTAGACCCCACTTTCGGGATCGTCCTCGTCGCAAAACACAGATATAGCCGAGGTTACCAACCAATCCAGTGCGCCACAGTTGCAGCTCACTTGTACGTACCCGCGACCTTACCTAAATTGCCTCGTGACGGGGAGCACATGGGGACGGGCGAACTGTGGGCTTTGATGCAAATCGATTCCTAGGCATTCCGATAAACGCCGTTCAAACTGACTATTCGTGGGGTATCCTGTCCTACTTGCCCTGTCCTATCCAATGCCGTTTGCCATAATGTAAGTAATCCAATGCAGTCGTAGTAAGGGGCCCTCCCCGCAACTCATTATCCATGCCGTGTGCGCTCGACCAGTCACCGCAAGTCCCTCGAATGTTATCCATCAGCGCTCCCTCAATCCGGCCAACAAGACAATCTACAGACTATGCTCAGCCAAGAACTCTGGCGGCACTTCGTTGTCGCTGTCTCGTCTCGAGGAAGCTCCAATGGGCTTGGCGTGTGGTTGTGCGTCGTCATGCTCTTCGAGGTGCGATACGAGCAAATCAGGCGGTACTTCGTTGTCACTCTCGTCGTGGTGGCTACCAACAGAATTCGTCTCGACGGCATCGGCATCCTTCTCGTTGCGTTCTTGTTGGCCTTCATCATTTGGCCAGGGTTCCTCGACATCACCAACCTCCGCCCTGGGTTGCGGGAGGCTGCTACGTAGCAAGCGCTCAGCTTCTCTAAATGCCTCGAGCTCAGCGCCGATGGCGCATATCAGGAGGTTCCAGCTGTTCTTCTCCGCAGTCCGCATATGTTCCTCGAGCTCCAGGATCACCTTGCCCATCCTGGGTAGCATCGACTGAACGGCCTCTTCCTGCATCCGCGGGGTCTGTTTGCCCTTCTCATTCACGCCGCTGCTTAGTGACTTCCGCAGGTCGGCCTCGAACGTGGTGATGAGGTCGATGGTTTCCTGCCACAATGCCGTGCCCTGGTCGAGTGCTTCACGATCCTTGTCAACCTGGGCCTTCCGTCGCTCCAAAAAGTCGACCTCACTTTCCCACCAGTCTTTTGCCATGCTAAGGGTACGCCGGGCGGGTATCATGCGGAAGAAATCAGCGCCCCCAGGCAAATTGATCGCCCCGTAAGATGAATCAGGGTCAGTACGTGATACAGTCTCGACTACGTCGGGATCGAGAGGCTCAATGGGGGGCCGGTGGAGTAAAGACGCAACCTCGCCCTCGACCTCCTTCAGCGCACCTCTGTACCCGCTCAAGCCGGCCTCTC
Source organism: Colletotrichum sp. SAR 10_71 (assembly GCA_025327135.1). NCBI lineage: Eukaryota > Fungi > Ascomycota > Sordariomycetes > Glomerellales > Glomerellaceae > Colletotrichum > Colletotrichum sp. SAR 10_71. Next base: position 13,493 of record JAKMWS010000164.1, read on the forward strand.
GGCGATTGCGGACATCCGCCATTTTACGTTCGAGCCATCGATGCCTGTTTCTCATGCCAACGAGCTTCTCCTCTAACTCACGAATCTCCTGGCCCAAGGATTCATGCTGATCGCCTAGGTCTCGAAGCTCTTTGCCCAGCGGCTCTTCCTCATTGTCTGCAAGGCTACGAAGCTCTGCAGAGATGCTTTCTTTACGACTGCAAAGGTTGCCCAAATGCGAAAGTGCCTTTTTGCGCTGTGACAGCGCGGATTCGATGTAGGAGTTCTCTTCGGACTTCAAGTCAGTCAAGTACGTTAGAGCACGCCGTAGGCCTTTGCGTGCGGTCTGAAGGCCTTGAGGCCCCGAGGTCTTCGGTTGCCGAACAGGTATGATGTCGCCACGAGCGGTCGCGCGCACTGGTGGATCGAGCGATGCCATCATCCGCGACTTTGATGATGCTGTAGAATAGAATGTCCCCGTGGGCGTACTACTCCCTGAGTCACTCCAGGCGTCCTGTCCACCTGTGGCAATGGTGTCTGTCGACTCATTGCTAGGCGCTAGTCCCGTGGCCTGCATGTCCAGCAATTGCTGTACTTCCTTCTGCAACGCTCGCTCCCGATGTTGTAGGTTGCGCCATATTGAATCACCTCTGGACGAGGAGCTTGAACCGCGCGAACTCTGATCGAACAGAATGCTCCCGAAACTGACTCGGCTCGGCGTCATGCCCCCAGCCGCATGACTACTGCGACCGGCTTTGGAACCTTCTCTAGAACTTCTTCTGCCCTGCGGTGGATTTTGAACCAGAATCGAGGCCGCGATCGGCGGTGGAGGGCCGGCGAACAAGGCCTTAGCCCTGGGCTTCAGTTTGGAGATAGACCCAGCGGGACTGAGGGGATCTTCGTCCAAAACATCGTTATCCCACGGGTCCACAGGAGACGGAGAGCGGCGTCTTGACATCGTTGTGGGTGTTCGCGGCGACTCTGGAAGCAGAGCGTCGTGCGGTCGTGGGGACAGTTCGTCGAGATCGTAATCGTTTGCACGTCTTTCGGCAGAGATATGCAGCGGCAGGAGAGGCGATTTGTTTCGGCTCAGCGAGAGCCGATCAAAGAATCTTGGGGAGTCTGGGGCCATCAAGACACATGGACAATGCCGACAGGACTGTCGGGCTGTTTGAGCGACAAATCGGCAGAACTGGGGTGGAATGGCGTAATACTATGGATGATGACAGCTAAGATGTACGAGTAAGCAAGTTGTCGGGCGCGGAAGCGAAGTTGATGATATGGGGGAGTCTATGGGCCGGCACGGCTTGAGAATCCACGGGCTGCTATGGGCTAAGGCAAAGATTTGTGACGAAAGCCAGCAACTGAAGGTAAATGTGTCGAGCTCACGAGCTCCGAGCATGTGCCACGGTTCGGCACGAGGCAACCCTTTCTACTCCAGCTACAGACGTCACTGGACTTAGCTCCTTATCGCAACCTGGAAGAAATATCCATTGGAAAGAAATCCGATAAGCTTATAAAGGTGACTTGCATGTAAGCATTGATTCACTGGAACCTAGTGGCTTATGTAAGGTCAGTCATTACTCAGAGCCCAAGCTTGGTCCTACCCAACACAGCAGAGAAGGTCTGGTCTGAAGTCTCCAGTCTTTTATTTCCCACAAACTTCCATTCCACTGGGTCTGGATGGGCCCTCAATGTGACGTTTTGAAGGCACCTCTTCCTTGTTTCCCATGTGTTTTCTTCTTTGTTTTACGGGTTGGGCACCGGTCGGAAGGAGTCTCGCCCAGCCTCACATTCTGGCCCAAGAGGAAGAGTCAGTCAGGCAGCCGGCGTGCAGATATTCCAACCCACCAGCAAGGAAGAGGTTTTGTCGCACTTGGTTCAAGCAAGGCACGGCTGGTGGGCGAGGAGCGGAAAGTTAGGTAAGGCAAGGTATTGTGCGCCATCTGGGGCAAGACAAGGTTAGGCAAGTTAAAGCCAGGGCCATATCAGGTGCGGCCATGTGGAATTGGCAGCATTGGCAGCTTTATTGGCATTGAACCGTTAGTTCCATGGAGGGAGCCGTCAGGGGAGAAGGGCAAGCTTCACGCAATGAGTGTTGTGCGAGACGAGACATTGGAGAGTACATACGCGGCATCCCAAACGATTCGCAACAACGCGCATCCCTATCTCATCTGCCCCCGTCCCGTCCAAGGCCCCCGTCTCCTTGTCCAGCGCCAACAAGTCAACTGGGAGGCCGTTTTATTAGTCAGAAGTGATGCCGTAGAAGAGTGATTTTTCCTACAGTGACGACGCGGAGCGCGCGGACGGAGGCCAAGACAAAGTTTGTGTGTTCGTGTTCCGGAGCGTCCAGACAACATCACCGTTCGTCGTCAGTGTTGCCCATGATCTGTCTCATTACTCTCTTGCTCCTCTTGATCCAGAGTACTTTGACTCTTTACAGCCAAGTACGTAGCATCAGGACCCTCGTGTCTTGTGCGCCGAGTTGAGGCACGGTACCTTGCCTGACTTACTCGAACGCAGGCATCGGCTGGTGTTGCTCTGGTCTGTCCCTCGCCGCGTGCCGTGTCATTCCGGGCTCCTTGGACAACCAGGTGTTTTTGTTCTGCTCTCGTCCGTTTTGCCCTGTGCTGGAGGCTCCACGCAACCTGCATACTTTACCTTTCCTTACCTAGGTACTCTACATACATCACGGCGACTTGCCCTGACCAGCAAATATGCATTTCCTGGGCCATCGCCGGTCGGCGTCGCAGCAGAGCGTCGGCGACAAGGAGAAACAGGAGGAAGAACAACAACAGCAGCAGCAGCACAAGCGACATTCCCATCGGCTCAGCGCAACTTCGGCGCTCTGGCAAGCGGCCCAGGCCTTGGGCTCCATTGGGGCCCCTGCCAGCAGCACTGCTGCGGCCAACGCCATCAGCCAGAGCCAGAACCAGAGCCGTAGCCATAGCCGGAGCCACAGCCAGGCCAGCCTCAGCGTCAGCGCCAGCATGGACATGGACGACGCTACGGCGGCCACCGATTCCCTCCACCATTCGCTGCCCAATCCGGTACCCTCGCCCTCTGGTGCCTTGTCATCCCACTTGCAGTACCAGCTGCAGCCCGAACACCAGCACCACCACCACCACCACCACCACCACCACCAGCAACACCAGCATCAGCGGCATCTGTCGCCCAACCGCGACCCCAATCATCCTCCTTCCATAACCCTCTCTCCTTCTCCAACTTCATCTCCTCAATTCGCCTCAGGAGCCGCGCCTGCGACTGCGACTGCGACCGGGCCCCTTGCGCCCAAGAAACACGCCGTCGCCAACTTCTACTACGAAGACGACGCCGAGCACCTGAATCACCACGACCGCGGCCTCAACATCGCCAACGCCGCTGCCGCCCCTCCTTCTCCCCTCGCCGCTGCCGCTGCCGCTCCCGACTCCGCTTCCTCCCGTCCCCTCCAGCCTCGCCATTCCCACTCCTACTCGCACTCTTCTGACCTCTCGCATTCGCCCACTCACTCCCATTCCAATTCCTACTCCCACTCCCCTTCCTATCACTCCCGCTCTCATTCATATTCCCAGCAGCAGCAGCGTGCTTCCATTCCCGCCGCGCTGCATCCGGTCCATGGCCACCAGCTGCACCACCATCATCACCACGATTCGACCTATTCGCTGCCTGCACACCCCACTGCGACTGAGACATCAGGGCCGCCGGGCCTTTCCCCCTCCGTCACACATCTCTCTTCGTCCTCCCACGCGCCGTCCTTCTCCGTCGCGGCCATGAACCAGCAACAACAACCGACACCTCAGCAGCAGCAGCAACAGCCGCCGCCGCAGCAGCAACCGCAGTTTTCCTCGGCCACCCCGCGTCGAACCAACACATACGGCTCCCAGCACGACGAACTGCACATGCCTGCTGGCATGATGCAGCACGGTCAGCTATCGCCCCGCGAATACTCGTCCTCATCCGCCGCCCCCGCCGCTCCCCAGATCAAGCTGGACCAGGCCTCTCCGAACGCCCCCCAGTTCCAGAGCACATCGTCGGTGCCCAACGTACTGCAACCCGGCGGTGCAGGTGGCCGTCCCCCCGCCATCACCGCAACCACCGCCCCGGCCATGGCTACAATGCCTCAGCAGTCGCAAGACTACCAGACCCCTTCCAAGCCCAGCTTGAGTCTCACCCACAGTTACTCGCGCTCCTCCCCCGCTGCCAACTACGAAGGCGCCGCAACATTCGCGCCCTACACCCCCACGACCCCCAGCGGATCCGGTTCTCAATTCATGTCGCCGCCAGATCAAAAATACAATGCTCCCGGCTCTCAGCGGAACATTTCGAACACTCCGCTAGGCTTGGCTGATATTCGGCCCCGTGCCGACTCTGGTATGTCGGATGGCGTGCCTGGCAGCACCGCCTTCGATCTCGCCAATGTCCAGCCCGGCACGAGCAACTATCTTGCTCCTTGGGCACTCTATGCCTTTGACTGGTGCAAGTGGCCGCCTCAGGGCAACGGAGCCGGCAAGCTCGCCGTCGGTAGCTATCTGGAGGACGGACACAATTTTGTAGGGCCCGGATTTACCCCATTGGCCAGCCTAGGACTATGCTGACTTTTTTATCGTAGATTCAAATCCTCGATACCCAAATGGTGCCGACCCCCAACGACGTCTACCAGCCCGGAACTCCCAAGTTCAATCTTGAATTCTCAAAGGTTGCCGAAGCCACACATTCGTACCCCGTAACCCGCCTCCTATGGGAACCGCCCTCTTCGCAGAAACAATCCACCGATCTCCTTGCGACGTCCGGCGATCACCTCCGATTGTGGTCTTTGCCCTCGGAAAGCCCTGTGTCCCAGAGCAACTCGATCAACCGACAAGGCAGGGATCCCGGCGTCACAAAGCTCACCCCTTTGGCGCTTCTCTCCAACTCCAAAACCCCGGACCACACTGCGCCGCTGACCTCATTGGACTGGAACACGGTCTCCCCAAGCTTGATCATTACTTCGAGCATAGACACGACCTGCACAATCTGGGATATCCCCTCATTGACGGCGAAGACGCAATTGATTGCTCATGACAAGGAGGTATATGACGTGCGCTTCTGTGCCAATAGTGTGGATGTGTTCGTGAGCTGTGGACAGGACGGCAGTGTCCGCATGTTCGACTTGCGCAGTCTTGAGCATAGCACAATTATATACGAGCCCACGGGCAAGGATGACCGAGGTACGTCGTGTGAATTGCAGAGTCACCTCGCGCCTTTGCTAACCCGATTTCACAGATGCCAATGGCGGTCGGATCAGTCCTACCCTGGCCCAGCAGACCATGTCGAACCCTCCTCCTTTGCTGAGACTGGCGACGTCGCCTCACGACACTCACTTGCTGGCTACGTTTGCGCAAGACTCCAACGTTATTCGCATTCTGGATGTGCGCCATCCTGGACAGGCCTTGTTGGAACTTCGCGGCCACGGCGGTGCGCTCAACAGCATCGAATGGTCGCCCCTTAAGCGAGGCGTCCTGGCTTCCGGAGGAGACGACTGCCAAGTCTTGCTCTGGGATGTCTACAACAACAACCACTCCCTCGGTGGCGGTCCTGCTGCCAATGGCGCCGGCCAGCCCGATAGCACACGAAGCCCATTCGCTAGCTGGCAGTGTGATTACGAAGTCGGCAACCTTGCGTGGGTACCGCATCTCTCCAGCGACCAAGGAGAGTGGTTGGGAGTAAGCGCAGGCAGGGGTCTTTGGGGTGTCAAGACATGCGGGCGGTCTGGTGTCTGAAGAGCGGGATGACGAAGAGTGGCATCATCTGGCCGTCTTGCTACCCTGTTCATAGATCTGGCTGGTCAATTGTGGTATATGCATCGCGAAGCCTGGCGTTTGGGAATGGGCCCTGAGCCACTTGTGGGAGGAATGCTACCGTGGTCGGAGCTTCGTACCTTACGGTATCTCATAGTGCGGACGAAGAATCTTACCCTCCGGCTCAGCACGGCTTCTCGGTTGGTGGTCAGAAACAAAATCTTGGAATGGCGGATGGCTATACACCGGCGGGCATAGGGGAAAGGAAGGAGGTGGATTTGAAATGTCATAATCATTGTGCGGTGTCTTTCCTGCACAAAAAACGTTGCACAGCACTTCCGGACTTCAGAGCCTTGCCAGTGGTGAACCGCTGGCCATTGTGACGACGGCTTTGCCCCAAATCTTCCGATCCACCATGTCTCTCAGCGCCCGAGGTACACTATGAAGCCCATAATAATGCGTGTCGTAAACCACGGGTTGTATACTCCCACTTTCCATCAACGGCTGAAGCCCATCCCAGGTGGCCTTTTGCTCCTGGGGATACCGACGAGAACTTTCGCCATACCGCTGCGTGCCTCTATCAGCAAACGGACAATGCTTGAGTGAAAGGAGGAACCCACATAGCCAATGAGCGAGACTTGCTTCAGTAGAACGCGATTCATAGCTACTCGTTCCATGTTGTCTTGTATACCTGCAAAACCAACAACCAACACTTTCCCCCGATGAGCGATGCATTTCAAGCTAGGGTTAACGAGGCCGACGGGATCAAAAACAATATCAGCTCCTTTGCCATCAGTCAATTCTAGTACTTGCTCCCACCATGCCGTGTGTTCGAGGTAGTTTACGCAAGCATGAGCTCCGCACCGCGTAGCCACGGTGCATTTGGCTTGGGACCCAGCTGTACCGATTACACGGCAACCCAGAGCGGCAGCAATTTGGACAGCCATGGTGCCCAAACCGCCTGCTGCAGCGTGTACGAGAACTGTTTGGCCAGCTTTGATGCCGGCTTGCATAAGTGCGGCAAAAGAGACGGGTAGCGTCGCTGCCAACCCAGCAGCCTGCGGAAACGTCCATTTGGCTGGCATGTGATGCAGAGAATCTGAACGAGGAAGACATATGAATTCGCTGTATGAGCCAGTGTGCCCTCCAAAGACTCTGTCGCCAGGGCGGAAGCCCGAATCCGATGGTGCCGAGACAATTACTCCCGAGAACTCAAGACCCAATATGAATGGTGGCCGGACCAAAGATTGGTTATTCTGATGTTTGCCTTTCGCCTGCACGCGGCCCCGTTAGTCGATGGGTACAGCAACTTGAAGGGAAGCACATGCATAGAGCGTATCCACATAATTGATGCCGGCAGCCTTCACTTGGACGAGCACCTCATTCGAATTGGGAACAGGTCTCTCGACCTCAGCGACCGTGATCTCGTCAAAGTCCTGGACTCGATCAGTCTGGTCTGTTAACATTGTGGGCGACCCACTGACCTTGACAAAGTCGTTGATTACTATCGCTTTCATGTTTGAACTTGGCGACATGACAGGCTTGCTACAAAAACTACCTTAACTAGTAGTATCCGGGGAGCAATAGCACACTAAAATATCGAGCGAAAACCGGCAGTGAACAGTAAGATGCCATCAGTGATTGAAGCTTCGAGACTGGGGAAGTTTTACGCAGCATCCTCGTGCGGAGGTCGCTATTCTGTTTGAAAGATTCCCACTGCTGCTGGACATAAAGGGGCCGAGGCTTGGGCCGGCTCAACCTCTCTTAGACTGACTGTATCGGGGAGAACGACCTATGGTTTCCCTTGCTAGGTGCTCGCGGCGCCTTTTCAGCTGGGCTTACTTAGAGACACGTACTCAGGTGCCTTACCTAAGGTAAGGTAAGGAACCGACCTCAGCACTTATTCTTCCCACCTATGTGGGGCACCTTGATTGCCTGCAGCACGCTGCACAGGCGAACCACAACCGGCCTGCCTCAGGTGTCTTTTGACGCTAAACCGTATTCAGACGGAATCTGGGCCTCCTTCGCGTGAAGGTAACCATGGCTGAGCTTTCCGTCCTCGACTCGTCCTACAATTTATTCTCAATCCTTTGCCTTCCCAACCCAGCCGTCGACTGTATGGTAGCTCTTTCCCCTCGGTTGTCCTTTCTTACGTCCAGATATTTAATACAAACGAACCCCTTGGAAGAGTGCTAGCCTCGAAGTGGCCTTCTCTTCTCTACAACTCTGCGCCAGCAGAGCCAAACGAAACCTGTCTTCGCCTGACGTCGCCATCCAAAAACTTGAGGCCAACAACGTTCGCTTCTTCTAATTGCCTTCAAGATGGCTTCGAACGACCACAACCGATACGATGACTCGGACGACGAGGATGACTTCAACCCTGCGCCTGCCGATCTCTCTGACGACGAACCTAGCCACAACTCTGGTCAGCGACATGCGGGTAGCGATGCGCGAGAGAGCAGCCCTGCTGCTGACGATGACGACGCCGCCGCTGCCCCCAAATCTCGACGAGTAGATGACGATGAGGATGATGAGCAAGACGACGAGGAGGGTGGCCAAAACGACGATGACGAAGAGGACGACGAGGATGAAGAAGACGAGGATGATGTTCAGCAGGTAAGCCTTCCGCTTTCGCATTTCGCTTTCCTTGTTCCTTTTAACAGGGGGATACGTCAAGCTTCGAGCATCTGGCCGACTTGTTCTGCGTTTCCTCCGCAGATTGATACACTGCTAATGTTTTCTTTACTCTACAGGGACATCGTCGCAAGCGTCGCAGGGATCGTCGCGCCGTCTTCTTCGATATCGAGGCCGAGGTCGAGGACGAAGAAGATGGCGAGGATGAGGAGAAAGACGGTGAAGAGATAGAGGACTTCATCGACAACGCTCATCCTGACGACATTGCCGAAAGTGGAGGCCTCGACGATGACCGAAGGCACCGCGAGCTGGATCGCCGACGCGAGATGGAGTCCAGCATGGATGCTGAGAAGCAGGCCGAAATTCTTCGACAGCGCTACGGTAACCGTCGCCCCAACAAGGGCTTCGGCGATTCCACTGTTGTCCCCAAGCGCCTCCTGATGCCTAGTGTGGAGGATCCTACGATCTGGGCTGTTAGGTGCAAGGAGGGCAAGGAGCGAGAAGTCGTCTACTCAATCATGAAGCGTATCGATGAACGGATGGGCACCAAGGATGAGTTGGCTATCATTTCGGCTTTCGAACGTGGCGGCCCAACCTCCGTCATGAAAGGCTACATCTACGTCGAGGCCAATCGTTCAACGGATATTATGGTTGCGCTAGACGGCATGTTCAACGTCTACCCTCGGTCAAAGATGATTCTCGTCGACATCAAGGACATGCCCGACTTGCTCCGTGTGACCAAGACGCCCACTCTCGAGCCCGGTGCCTGGGTCCGGCTTCGCAAGCCAGCCAAGCACGCCGGTGACCTGGCGCAAGTCATCGACGTTACCGAAAATGGTCTTGAAGCCCGAGTCCGCTTCATCCCGCGTCTTGACTACGGCATGAGAGATGATGCCCTTGCCGCCCTTACCTCTGATGGCAAACGGAAGCGCCCCGTTGGCGTGCCTGGACCAAGACCGCCACAGCGTTTATTTAACGAGACGGAGGCCCGAAAACGTCACCCCCGGCATATCCAAGGAAATCCGACGACCAAGGTTTGGACATACATGGGTGATGAGTTTGAGAACGGCTTCCAGGTGAAGGATATCAAGATCCAGCAGCTAGTTGTCACGGACGTCAACCCCACTTTAGAGGAAGTCACTAGGTTCGCTTCCGGCGCTGAGGATGGTACCGAAAATCTCGATCTCAAAGCCCTTGCTGCCAGCCTCAAGGACAGCAACATCAACGTCACTTACCTTCCCGGCGATGTCATCGAAGTCTACGATGGTGAGCAAAAGGGCGTCGTTGGAAAAGCAACAAACGTCCAGGGCGACATCGTCACGATGCAGGTTACGGAGGGAGACCTCGTAGGTCAGGTCATTGAGGTCCCTACCAAGGGCTTGAGAAAGAGATTCAAGATCGGAGATCATGTCAAGGTTACCAGCGGCAGTCGATTCCGCGACGAAGTTGGTATGGTTGTCAAGATTTCCGAAGACCGAGTAACCTTCTTGACCGACCAAACCAACACGGAGGTCACGGTCTTCAGCAAAGATCTGCGTGAAGCCAGCGATATTGGCGGCCAAGGTGCGTTGGGTCAGTACGAGCTCTTTGACCTCGTTCAGCTGGACCCGACCACTGTGGGCTGCATCGTTAAGGTCGATCGCGAGTCAGTGGTTGTGCTCGATCAAAACGGAGACACTAGACAGGTCATGCCATCCCAAATTGCCAACAAACTCCCGAAGAGAAAGGTTGCTGTGGCTGCCGATAGAAACGGCTCCGAGATCCGTCTCGATGATGTTGTCAGGGAGTATGGCGCCCAACAACGGCAGGGCAAAATCATTCACATCCACCGCGCATACGTATTCTTGCACAGCAACAACAATAACGAGAACGCCGGTGTGTTCGTTACCAAGGCTAGCAATGTCACAACTATCGCTGCCAAGGGTGGACGCGTGCTTTCAGCGGGTCCCAACTTGGATCAAATGAACCCGGCGATGAAGCGCAACCCTGGCGGCGCCGAGAGCAAGATGGCACCTCCCAAGACTTTCGGCCGTGATCGTTCTATCAACCAAACTGTCATCATTCGGAAGGGTGGTTACAAGGGTCTTTTGGGTATCGTCAAAGATGCCACGGAAACTCACGCTCGTGTTGAGCTGCACACCAAGAGCAAGACCATCACGGTGCCCAAGGACCATCTTAGCTTCAAGGACAAGAATACCGGTGCCAAGATCGACATCAATGGACGGGGTCCAAGACCGGGCCAAGGCGGCGCTCCTGGAGGTGGGCGTGGTGGAGACTGGCAAGGAGGACGTACACCAGTCGCCTCTAGCGGCGCGGAGAGGACGCCCGCGTGGGGTTCACGAAGTGAGTCAATGCCCAACATGAGATGCCATGATTACTTTGCTAATATAAATCAAGCTCCTGCACCGACTGGCGGCAGAACACCTGCTTGGAAGTCTAGCAGCCAGGACTACGGATCCGGCTCTCGCACTCCCGCCTGGGCTGACGGCTCAAGAACTGCTTATGGCGATGGTAACAGAACAGCGTATGGCGGAGGTTCAAGGACTCCGGCATGGCAGTCAGGCGCAAAGACACCTGCACATGACGCTTTTGGATTGGGGTCGAAGACGCCAGCTTACGGCGGGAGCGATGCCTGGGGCTCAGGCTCGAAGACGCCTGCCTATGGAGGCTCTGCACCCACTCCCGGCGCCAGCGGTAGTGATTCATGGGGATACACCCCAGGCAACTCTGGCTACGACGCGCCGACGCCGGGTGGAAACCTCCTAGGTGCACCCACACCCGGTGCTCTCAATGCTCCCACACCGGGTGCCTATTCGGCACCCACCCCAGCGGCCGCGAGTGCTCCGACTCCTGGTGGAGGATGGCAAGGAGGCTGGGCTGCTGATTCGGCCCCTACACCAGCGGCTGGTGCTCCCACTCCGGCGGCCAGTGGTTTCGCCTCCTCTTCTGGCTATTACGGCGCCCCCACCCCTGCTGCCTATGGCGCGCCCGAGACACCGGCGGCCAGCGGGCCTAGATACACCGACGATGACTGATCAAACAGCGTCACAAGATGTTTGACGAGTTAAGGTGGCCGGTCTTACATAGTCAGATTGGCTTTACATTAGCAAACAGGAGGGACACAAGACTTGTATATTATCCGGCGTTCTCGTAGAAAGGGTATGCGCAAGAAAGAGGCGCGAATTTCAAGATAGTTTGCATCACACTTGGCTGTCGGGCGTCGGGATCAATTTCCAAACCAAATGCCGTTTACACGAAAACCAGTTCAACAAATCCCATGCCTCCATGCGTCTTGCCCGCAACCTCCAGTCAGATATTAGCAATATAGAATGCCACTGCCGGCTGGATCAATTTGTTAGGACACCTCGGATGATATTGCAGGTCACTGTTGACTGGATGAGCGACTTTACCCGCCGGCTGTTCTATCGCCGGTAGCATCGCAACCATGGTACGTGTGCTTTAGGTCTGGTCATTTGATATGTAGATGCCGTACTTTCTCCCTTTTGTTCAGGATCTGCGTTGTAGCTCTTCACAGGTATAAGTTCAGCATCTGGTGACGGATTCGGGTGAAACTCCTGCGCGTATTGATGCACATTATCTTCCATCCTCTGCTGCTCCTCCTCCGAAGCCACCTATTAACAACAGCCCCTAAGCGTCACTATGAAGGCCTCAGTGGTTGTGGCGTTGGCCAGCCTTGCCTCTGCTCACTGTACGACATTCCTATCATCTTGGGGGCACCTTGTGCTACTTGCTGACCCTCTCAGATGTATTTCCATCCGTCACTTACAATGGCAAGACCGCACAAGATTGGGAAGTCGTCCGCAAGACGGCGAATTACCAGTCCAACGGACCGGTCACGGACGTGACCTCCCAGCAGATGACATGCTACCAGCTAGCCCCAGGTAACGAGGGTGCCACGGTGCTGGATGTGACTGCAGGATCCACGATTGGTGTGTTCAAGTTGGCATTCACGATCAAAGGCAAGCTCACTGACAATCAGTTTCTCAAAGGCTACAACGCCAAGGCGTCCGTCTCCCATCCCGGACCAGTCAATTTCTACATGGCCAAGGCGCCTTCTGGTTCCATCACAAACTTCGATGGCTCCGGAAAAGTATGGTTCAAGGTCTACAACGACGGCCCGACAGTCACCTCTAACGGTCTGACCTGGCCCACTTCAGGCAAGCACCTTCATCTCTTGTTGTGCCTCTCTCGCGCGTATTAACAATTATGCCCCAGGCAAAACGACGCTTAACGTCCAGATTCCCAGGTGCCTCGCAGATGGCGAGTACTTCCTGCGCGTCGAACACATTGCTCTTCACAGCGCTAGTAGCGTCGGCGGCGCTCAATTGTACATCTCGTGCGCCCAGCTCCGTGTCAGCGGCGGCACAGGCACGTACAAGCCCAACTTGATGTCGTTCCCTGGCGCATATAGCCCCAACGACCCGGGTCTCGTCGTGAACATCTATTACCCCGTTCCTCAAAACTACAAAACCCCGGGAGGTGATCCACTGGTGTGTTAGGTTGCAGTGCGAGCGGCATGTCGTGGGAAAAGCCTTCAGATCTTCCCAAAGGCATCGAGAATGTCGACTGGTGTAGCCAAGGGCATGTTGACGTCCTCAAATCGTCCAATAGCACCCAGAATTCAGAGACAATGGTTAGTTAGCCATAGTAGGGAGACATCAGATCAGAGTTGTATGATACTCGCGTCACATTCAAGACCCGAACTCTGATGTGATAACCGTTGTGCTCCTTATATCTGTGGGTCCTCGAGTCAGGGCGACACAACGTGCAATATCGAGAAATCAGACCCCGCCTGTTGTCAGCTTCCTTGATAGAATCTGGGCGCTACACTCAGCAGAACATGGAGCCCATTCTCATCCTGTTCAAACAAGGTCGAAGGGTGACTGGAACACTGGTCACCTCCATAGCTTTTCGCAGCCAGGTGCGGCTAGGTGAAGAACTTCTAGCCTGCCATTTTTGGCTGATCCCCGTGGCGAAGGACGCGATGTAACCCACTACAGTAGCTTGATTGCTTAAGTCGACGGGTTAAGGTGCGGGGAAAGCTTGTGGCCTTGCGCCCCTCGCCGCCCTCGTGGCAGACATCGTGAACCCTGACCTCTCGGCAAAACGGCATGTGGTAAAAGCTCCAATAGGGGGTATCGAAGCCCAGATGCTCGTAATACGTGTTGTTCGAGTCAAGCTCAATCTTTCTGTAATGAGGGGGCCGGACCGGCAGGAGGCCAGCGCTTATGCAAGGGCTGTCGGCTGAGGCACGTCAAGTATTGAGCTTGTCATGAAAAGACCTCATTAATGTGGTGGAAAAATTAAGGCTTGATGATGGGCAGATCCTTTGTAGCATGGCTTATCTGCATGCTGGCTGGCGAGATCAGAATAGCAGTATAAGTAGCTCCGAAGGCCCCGAAGACGTTGACTGTAACGCCGGACATATGATCGCGCAATCATCGCTGGAACTCGCTCAGTCGCGCCCATAAGCTCTCCAACCATGTTGTCTGGTCCCTCGCTCGCTTTTCTGGCGTCAACGGCGCAACTCGTTTCGGCCGCCACTTTCACTGTGCCCAGTAAAGTGAACACCGGCGGCCTCTCTTATGCGCCTCTCGAAGCAGCACCCGTCGGAATCTCGTCAGTCCACTTGAATTTTGCGCCATGCTAGTTTGCTGATATCCGTCCAGATTCGAGTTCTTTGCCTTCCCCTCGTACTTCCAGAACGTCACCGCAACAAACCAATGTCTGACCAACCTCAAGACGCTGAGCGGTGCCTGGCCACCTATCCGGATCGGCGGGACAACCCAGGACCGAGCCTCCTATGATGCCTCTTCGTCAGCGTATGTTGTGTACACTGTTGCGAGCCCAAACGATGCGCCCGCAACTCTGACCTTCGGGCCGAATTTCATGAAGCTGGCTGCGACATACGGTGGCGACGTGACTCTGGGACTGAACAGAGGCAAGAACAACATCGACAATACCATTGCAGCAGCCAAGGTCGCCGTCGCAGAGATGAAAAATCTCTATGCGATTGAACTCGGAAATGAGCCTGAGTGTAAGTTCGAAGTCCGGGATCCATTCTTAATCAAACTGACAAAGTTTATCTCAGATTGGTCGGGAGTCCAGCCGATTGCTTCTGGCACGTGGAACCCTGCCGTGGATGCCGCGTCGCAGAATAATTGGGATATCATCGTCGGAAATGCCATTGGCAAGAAGAATATCATCCAAGCCGGAAACTCAAACTCCCTTCCTCCCACGTGGGGGGCCGAAGAGTTGATTGCCAGCGGAAATGCCACGGTGAGGGAGTATGTGAAGACGTATGCCCACCACAACTATCCCGGCGGCACCGTATCCAGCTTGATGTCTCACGCGAACATTGCAACCAATATCCACTTGTAAGTTTCTGTGCCCAAGTGCGTCGAAGCCTTTATGCTGAACGGTGTAAGATTCGATCGCGATATCGCCAGTGCCTTGGCGGTGAACAAGCCGTATGTCTTTGGAGAGACTAACTCAGGTGAGATGACGCCCTCCCCTTGATTGAGCCACTGAACATGCTAACCTCTGAACAGTCGCTGGAGGAGGTGCGGCAAACGTGTCCCCGACGTTTGGGGCTGCCTTGTGGGTGATGGACTATGCGGTGCGCCTAGCCACGTCAAACGTCTCCCGCGTATACTTCCATCACGGAACCATTGGCAATAACCCCTACAGCTTCTTTGGAAGATACTCCATGGGCAACCCCTATGTCGGCGCATACACGGCAACAGCTTTTCTGGCTGGGGCTAAGCACGTCGCCGCCTTGGATGATGGCAAGTCTGCCTTTGCAGCGTATGCCACCTATGACGCCGCGGGAGCCCCACTTCGAGTTCTTCTGTACAACTCCAACTATTACAGCGGTTCCGGCACGCGAGCTGTCGAATCTTTCGTTCTCAGCGGGCTGTCAGCGACGAGTGTCCGGTCCAAGCGGGTTACTGCGGCCAGCGCCGAAGCAAGACAAGATCGAGGCGGGAACGCGTCGATCGGCGGCCAATACTTCAACAACGGCACTTGCATTACCGGCGGCACGGAGACATTCGAGACAGCGGCGGTCTCGGGGGGTAAAGTCACCCTCAGCGTTGGGGCCAGCGAGGCTCTCTTGGTGTATCTCCAGTGATGTGGTTGATTCTGGGGCATCTCAGAGGAGCTGTGCAGGTGATGGATGGAGTGCGGGCTTCATGGTATGATGCCGGCTTCGATAACGGCGGCCCTGAGTTTCGTGAGGCGATCCACAATGGAGTCTGCACGCTCTCTCAACATGTCGCACTGCAAAGACAGTACCTGGCACTCTCTGCCGGCCTTTCCCTCTAACGAGGCTTGAATCTTGGGGACGCAGCGGGCTAGGGAGGACTGAAGATCAACCAGGATGGCGGACATGACAGAAGGCGAGGATCCAGGGGAAAGAGTGAAGGAACCGATGCGAAGTTCGGGTATATCGAATCGATGGTTCTCAACGCCGTCGTATTCTGCGGAGGCGACAGATATTTTAAAGCATACTTGAGCGTGCGAGAATATGAGTTCTGTAATGTCGTGAAGGCGGTAGTGACATGAGATTAGCTGGTTGAGCAAGGTGAAGTCGACGCTTGACGGGCGGTCGGCCGCCTCAAATGGGTCTGATCCAAAATCAGTACGACACTTGAAGGTATGGACACAATTGGGAAGGATGCATTCAGGGGCTGAATCGTACGCGACGGCCAAGCGAATAGCCTCGGGATATAATTCGATCAACTGCTGGGTTTGGCCAAGCATCAACTCGAGTGAGCGGCGCAAGCCGTACGATTCGTTGACTTGGGTACGGAACAAGTTCAAGTCGGAAGCGGCAACGTGTAGCTTCGAGACTGGAGGCAGGCCATTGAAAGCTTCGTTCAGCTTGAGCATCATGGCGGACAACTGTTCGAAGCATCGGGCTCTCGGATCAAGTTGGGCTTCGCGAGTGTTTTCGCTGAGAGAGATGTTGAGTTGGGATATTGGCTGAGAAGTCAGTAGCTGGTCAAAAGAGAAGGGTTCCCAGTCCAAAGCTGAGGTCTCAGCGACGAGAGGGGCTTCCAGGATGGCGAAGTCTTGAGTTGTCGGACGTGGACCAGCGGGACTGTAGACACAAGCAACGCTGGCCTTGGAGCACCGGGCACATACGGCAGAGCCGGCCTGCTTCGGACATCGTAGCTTTTGGCTGTGGCATCTGTCGCATGCCTGACGATTGCGCGGAGGAAGAGGCATGTCGGTGTATGATACTTTTGGGGACGGGACGCAGCATGGAGAGAAGTGCTGATGGGAGCAGCTACCTTCGATGTGAGGTGCTGTGCTGCCCGCGACACGGGTCGCCAGCTGGCACAATCTTAGGTACCTATCCGTAGGTCGGGTACTCGAGGTGTCTGTCACCTTCGGCGTCGGCGCTGGCGGATCGACATTAGTGGAGCCTCTCTAGCGTGCCGTAGCGCCCGCCAGACTCGCCCAAATCAATTACATGGATCATGGTTTCTGCTTTCTCCCTACCTAACTTACCTACCTACGGAGGTGCCTAGATAGGTACGGAGTATGGATGCACTTTTGCCTTACAAAACACCACCAGGTTTCTCCTCACTTCTGATTCCGTTGTTCGAACGTTGGTGTGTCTTTTCCACGTGTGGATGTCTTTCAATCCCCAGGAGCACGGATGCCACCGTCATCGATCGCACCGGCCTCGTGGGCCGTCCGAACTTCTGCAGGCACTATTTTTTGACACATGTTTGTCCCAACTCCCTCGAAAATGACACGAAACGCCGAGACACATCCACTGCGACTTCGACTCCTTGCATCCAGGAGCGCAGAAAACGTCCAGCTACCTAGTGAACCACAACCCTGGAATCCTTCCGTGCTTCAGCCGCCCTGCGTCCGTCTTTGCATCTCATTAGATACCTACCTAAGATACTGAGAGGGTCAGTTAATTAGGTGCCAGGCTAGGCAATACCTAGGTAAGGGATCCAAGGTACCGAGCCGCCGTTCGTCCACACACACCATCTTCCATCATCCATCATCCATCGGCCATCTTCTGCCCGCTGCATCACCATCATCACCAGTAGCATCTTCGCCAGCAAGAGGAATCGGAGATGGCGGTGTCCATGGACACATGACTCTCACCAACAGCCGACTGCAACGCTTGTCCTTGTCCCTGCTCACTCCCACGTCCCAACGCCATGCCATGCCTTGCCTTGCCATGCATCATGTCATGTCGGCTACCCGCCCCCCAACTTCCCGTGCGCCCGTTTGGCGTTCGCTCATCACGTTGGCGTCCACCAACCAACGCCACACTTTCCCTCCAGTCGACCTGCCTTTGCCCACCAAAATTGAGGTGCCCTTTGTCTTGTCTCCAGCCCCAGCCCCAGCTCCCAAGCCGGCTTCCCCATTGCTACCCAGGTGCTAGGGCGCCTAGCTGCTGTCGATCAGCCAGCCGGGACTTGACCTCGCATCCGCCTCAAAGCCAATTCTTCTCACACAACCAAGACATAATTCGCTTCTGACCCCATCATCCAAAAGCTTGCCTTGAGTCGTGGACGCCTCTTCCCCTCTCCGGGAGATAAGCACTTTGTTTGCACCCTCTGCGCGTGGCAGCCGCAGACCAGACCGGCCCTCCTCCTCAGCTCAACCCCCAATTTTCAGCTTATATTGATTGCATGTTTGCCTGCTGTGCCACTTTCTGTTCTCTCTCCGACATTCCTCCCCGGCCTGGCCCGCGCTCCCATTTCTCTTCTCGCCCTCAAGGACTCTTCTCATCTTCGATCCCATCGTCTTTGTGTCGCACTCTGCTGTGTATGCTGCAATAACCTTCCCAATCCTCACCTCCATCATGCTGTCGAGGTGACAACCGAAATGGAACCCACCACAGTCATCGGATGCGTGTCTGCTTTGACCGACCTCTTCGCAGAGGGCGCGCAACACTACACGCTGTGGAAAAGAAAACGATCCCGGCAAAACCATTACCGGAGGACGGGTCCCGCTGGGCAGAAAGGCGTCGTTACCTGCGCCTTGACTACATCTCTTGACGCTGCCGAAACACAGATCAAAGAGACGTTTGATATTGCCTTCTCCATTGTAGGGCCCGATTTCTCCAAAGGAGATGGTGTGTATCGTCCTCATGACTACAACCAGGGACTTGTCTAATATCGGAACTGCACAGTCACTTGTACGGATCTTCTATGCAACCAGTTGTTCAACCTCAAAAGTCGCGTTTCCCATTTGCGCCGGGCTGTTGACGCCACCTGCCTGACAGCGACGCTGAATATCGCCGATATCCTTCAAACATCTGAGGCTATCCGCATTGCCTCAGTCAAGGCACTAACGGACCTTTACGGCCGCATGGCCGTGGGTCGCTCTATCCCTCAAGACCTGCCTGTCCCAAAGCCTCGGTCCCGCCAAAGTAGCTTGTTGTCCCGACGCTCCGGAAGCTTTATCGATTCCAACAACGATGATGACGACAAGATGACCATCTGCACCGATCAACCCCGCCTCCAATCGGAGCCGCCTTCGCCTCCGCCGACCCCGCCGGACTCCAAGCTCATTGTCAGCGATGTGGCATCCATCTTTGCCCCGTCAACGCTGGCGCCCTCAGAGGCTGGTGGTGGCGGTGGTGGTGATACATCGGCAGTCCTCCGTCCCAAAGTCAGCGTTTTCAGTATGTTCTGCCCCAAGGCAATGGTGCTTCAGGTTGACTTGTCGAAGCCCATTCCAGAGGATAAGAGTTGTGCGTGCGGTTACCGTTGGAAGCCAGTCCTGCCCGAGAAGAAAGACTTTATTGTGCTGAAGGAGGGGTTCTGCATGTCGAACCGATTTCTTGCCAAGTCGCACTCCGACAAGGACGTCTATGGGTGTATTCTTTGTGTTTCAAGCGGACAGACCGAGACGTATGATTCGTCACAGTCGTTGGCGGCGCACATCAACTCCTGTCACACCAAGTGGCAGATTCTCCACGAGAGAGACATAGCCTAGCATTGGCTCTTTCACACGTAAGACGCTGATTTACTGTTGATTTTGATTTAGGGCGCAGAAGGTGTTGGGAGTAGGTCCGGAGCATTGAATGGCAATACCCCTGAACGCCATGGTCTAAACTGTGTTGATACCCCGAAGAATACTAGACAGGTGCTTAGGATACATTGAACGATTCAAAACCATATACCTTGGTTGTGACTGAGCAAATTGCTACTAGTGGCTTATACGATCATCCCTCTTTCAAGATGGGCACCTTTTCTAATGTCTTCTGGCTTCGCAGCGCAGGCCGCTAATGCAGGGGCCCAGCTACCCTACAGAATAACTCAGGCACATGAAAACTTGATATTCCCACCCGGGTACAGACTATCATCACATCATCAGGTCGACGGCCCAAAGATCGTGAAATCGCCGCGAAACTCACCATTAGCAGATGCTTTCGGGATAAAAACCCTCAAAACCGCCCATACCAGATGCAACTCCGTATGATGCACGTATACTGATTGGTAATGACGGGCTTGTTTACGACGCCAGGACAGCCGTCGATGCCATCACACGGCTCCAGGAGCTCGGTGATCTTGTGGCCGCACCGGTGATGAATGAAGACTTTGCGAAGACACATGAATGCTGCGAGGGCGGGGCATGGGGTTGTGCTCCTGTATTCATGAGAGATCCTGAGTCTCACTGTCCTATGCTGTATGCTTCCTTTGGCTGAGAGGCGAAGCATTTGAATGTTGTCACTACCATGTACATGTTGGGGGCGGTGAAGGTATTTGTCGTCGGGACGCGATGCGACAAGTCACCTGGCCAAACAACTCAACCCAGAGCAGCTTCGATTGTGATGGGCTGAAAAGAGTAAAGCGTCCATGGTCCGAGACCCGGAAGGAACTGTCGTTCGTTCATCCTACCCTACAAAAGTCATAAGCCTTGGGCACGGGATAGGTCGCCGGCAGTGCGCTGCTGCCTTTTGACGTCTTGAATGGCAAACTGCAAAAAGTACCTCCTCGTACGATGCGGCCGTTGCCGTCGAATCGGTGGAGCCTTAGAAGCTCTCGTAACAACATGGGGGTCAAAGGCGGGGAGACATGTGGGATGCATCTCAAAGCCGGCCCGTCCATAAATGCCACGTCCGTTAAAAGCGCCTATAGAAACCAGTTTGGCATCTTTCTCGAGAATTCATCCACTTTTAATTGCCTCTCTAACGCCATACCGAATTAAACTCATAATGAAACACCACCGTGCTAGCCAGACCACTCGGAAGATAGCCATAGGTATACCCCCTGTTAGTGATCAACATAATCGTTATCAAATGTGCCGATTCGCTGAAGGGCCCCGTGTGGTTGACGCTTGTCACCGTAACATGAGATCGCAAACAGATATCTGCTATTGAACCAGTCGAGATGTGCGCCCTGATGTTGAGCGGAATATGCACCAGAATACACTGTGAGCTTCTGAATGTTGGACTCGTTGCCTCAACCCCCAAACATCAAGAAATGCATATACGCGGATGTTCTATGGCAACAGGTTGTCGTCGTGGACGCTCCACGAGCGGCTGCCGCCTGTTGTGCACAGAGCATTCCAGTGGCCGGCAGCCCACAGGACGACGAGGTGTATGACCGCAAGGAGCACGGTACCACGTACACCCCAAGCCCATGGCAGCCCATTGTGTATCCTGAAATCTTGCCGGTATCTCAGCTCCCGTGACGTATCGGTGTTCGCGAGACCGAGATCAAGCGCGGCAATTACGACCAGAAACGCCCCTACACTTGTGTCCACCATGTAAGGCCAACAAGGACGCGTGAGGCTGTAAAGTTTACTGAGAAAGAGACCAAGACGAGTGACCACCAGCAGAGGACTGGCATTGTGATGGATTAGATGACCTGCTCGGAGCCATCCGACCATTAGCCTGTGTTGAAAGGCGGCAAATCTTGTGCCGGGAGGGGGTGGCATCAGCAACGGTGGAGAACCCAACGGCTCATCTTTGACAGACTCGGCGCTTCCTTCGGACACAGCAATTTCCGGAGACAGACGAGGAAAGCTGTCCTGGCTGCGCGAGGCCACCATCGTCTGGGCCTGGGGACGATGCCGCGGTGAGCTAGGATCCGAGAGCCTTTGCATACCTGTCTGTAGGCTTGGACGGGGAGAGCTATTTTCTGCAGCCCTGCTAGGAATGTTATAGCCCTCCTGAGAGGACGAGAATCTGGACTGCTTTTGAGGATCTGTGACAAAGTCAGTTCGATAGAAAGCGTGATCACTATGGTGCCGTGGATGACGAACCTGGGACAGGTGTACTAGGAGGTACTGGAGAATCGAGATTCTGAATGCGGCGGTTGTGAAGACCCACCGGCGGACTTGAGCTTCTGCCTCGAGGGACGCTATCAACGGTGGATTCGGTCTTCATAGCTGCTAAGACTTCGTTGGCGCTTGGGCGTTGAGATGGATCCAGTGCGACGAGCCTTTTGAGAAGTTGGTACAGCTTGGAGGGAAGGTCAGGACGCTCTCTGCGCTCATCTTGGAAGCCCTGCCAATCCGTAATCTCAGCGCGCAGGGCGTCAATGTCTTCTAACTCCTCGTTGATAGTGTTGGCGCTACGGTAGGGTAGCCGGCCAAAACACATGAAGTAGAGAATCATTCCTAGAGAGAATATGTCGGATTTTGTTGTAAAGTTGCCGTAGCGTCCCACAGAGTCCCTCCTCAAGACCTCCGGCGCACAGTAGGAGATGGTTCCGGTTGAGCCGGTGGACTTGCGAACCATGTGCTCGGACTGAACCTCGCCAAAGTCACTGATCAGGCAGATCATGCCACTCCCCTCACGATGTAGCAGGCAGTTACTCGGCTTGAGGTCCCTGTGAATGTAGTTGGCCGCATGAAGGTAGGCCAGTCCAGATGTGATGTCTTTGAAAAGGGAGAAGATTTCTTCGAAAGAAAGGAGCCGTTGAGAGGCGAATTGATCGCGTGGAATTTCGAGTTGACCTTTGGACTTCCTACGCATTTGAGCCTTGAGTTGCTCTTTCGTAGTCTCCTTTGGCTGCTCGCCGATGATGTATTGAAGCAGATCTCCACCATTACAATACTGTTGAAGAATAAAGGCGCATGCCACGCTGGGGCCGAATCTCGTCAACGTAACGTCCTCGAGCCAAACGTGGCGGTAGGAAACCAGGTTTGGGTGGGACAGTTTGGCAAGCAGCTCAACCTCGATGAGCACCTTTTCGAGCCAGGCATGGTCGTCTCCGACTGGCACACGCTTGCATGCGAAGTGGCCTAAGAGCAGTTAGACTGTCATGTTTGATTCTCCGTGAGCAACACATCGTACCTAGGTGACAGCCGTCAATCTCATGACGAACGAGCAGGACAACTCCTTTTCCGCCTCGGCCAAGCTCTTTCTCTTCGACGAAGAAGGTTTTGAAATAATTCGGACTGAAGGCTTCGCGGCGGATGCGACTTCCTTCCTGGACGGCGGGTGTGCTTGATATGAACTCAACATCTTGTGTGTCCTCGAAAACGGCGGGTTGGGGAGTCGCCAGAATAGGCTGCACGAATCTGCGGATTGGGCTAGAAGGTGGATGTTCGGCTCGAACACTGTGGTGACCAGCTCGCAGCATGCGGAAGTAGTTGGGGTCAACGAAGGAATCGTGGTGGCGCGCACTGTCGAATTGACGATCGGGGGAGGAGGAGCGCAAAGGTTGTCGGCATGTAGGACATTCGGACAGGCCTCGAATCTCGAGTCGCTGGGAAGAGGGGTCGCGAACTACTATTGCATTGCGGTGACGGCTAAACACGGACGTCAGCAAAGACATGGCCCAAGGCGGAAGAGAAACTCACAGAACGATTTCGCGGCCCTCGCGCGGATGGTATGGTATAAGCGACATTGTGACTCGGTCAGGTTGGTTGTCATACTAGGTCGTCAGACCAGCAAAGAGGCGTGAACCATGGCCGACTGGGGGGGAAGGCGCCAGATTGAAGTACTCGACGTATCCAGGTGCGGAGGAGAGTGAAGGCGTCGCGGTCGGTATCTGGTCGGTGCGCTGGTTGTCAGGGACGCGGACAGGGGCACGGCGACAATGGTGGAGATGCGAAGGACGCGTAGGTATTGTGTGTGGTTGTGTGCGGAAGCGCAGTTCAGCTATGGTTATTGTTGCTGTCGTTGTTGTCGTCGGCGGCGAGGTGTCACGAGTACAGTGCCAAAACAGCAGACAGGGCGAGGCACGGTAAGGCGGGCAGGTAAGGTGAGTATGGCATGGCATGGTGAAGCCAAAGAAAGGCGAAGGCATCCAATGCTTGCCCGTTGAGGGTATGACCTCACACTGTCTGTGCAGCACCTCGTTACCCCACGTGCCCGCATACAGTGGGCCACCGGGCAGAGAGCTCCGGGGAGCTGGTCCAGCAGCACTGTGCCTGCCCAGGGAGGTGGGAGGTGACGGGCGTAATGCAGCTGCACAGTACAAACTCTATCCCGGCAAGAAGCTGGGGGTCCTCCCTACAGCCCGGAGAGATGTCTCCTTTTTGCTGATAGCTTCTTTCATTCTACTTCACTTCAATTATTTTCGTCTCGAAACTTGGCCGTGTACCCATGCACACGCTGTTTCCGTCGCTGCGCTCCAGATACGGGGAAAGCGCAATGGAAAAGCCTAGAGGATGTGACACCAGCTCGTATTGCCCCGTTGGTGCATAAGCCGTGCCATCTGTACCCCCAACCATCTCATTAGACAATGTGCATCCCTTGTTGTGGTTTGACTTGGGTTTTGCGAGACTCGAGAGGAGATACACAGTTAAATGCCACGGTCCGTACAAATAGCTGCAATACCTATCGATGACTTTGCGGCGCCGAAGACCCGGGCCCCGGAGCCCGGCCTCCTCCGGATATCCTCACCCGATGCCTTTGCCCACCCCGCAGTCCATCCGGATCACAAACCCACCGATGCGTTTTTGTCTCAGCTCAGGAATCCGACCTCAGTTCAGCTGCAGTGAAATTGATTGGTGCAGTCTCATTGCTCCAAACAACCCATAAGGATGTCTGAAGGGAGGGGAGCAAGCAACCGGGTGTGAGCACCCGTCAAGGTTTCAGTGCTCTTAAGACGTCTTGGTCTCGGACGCGCCTCTTCCAGCATGAGGTTCGTTCAGCAGAACAATCACCTTGGAAATGGCATCTCTTCTCCGCGGCACCGCATTCATCACTGGTGCTGCTTCTGGTAAGCTAGCTCCATCATTGGGTCTTGAGAGCGAATAACTTCATACTGATAAGCATCATAGGTATCGGCCAGCATACAGCACTGGCTTTTGCAAAGCACGGCATCAATCGCCTGGCACTCGCGGACATGAACCAGGCGACCCTCAGCGTCACCACTGATCTCCTCCGCCGCCGCTATCCTGCTGTCAAGCTTCTCCCTTTATCCCTCAACGTTCAAAATGCCGTTGAGATTAGGTCTGGCATTGCCGCAACCATTTCCGCCTTCGGCCGCGTAGATATTGCTGTGAATAATGCCGGCATTGGAGGCAGTGGGCGCGCCACTCATGAGATCGATGAAGCCGAGTTTACAAAAGTTCTCGATGTCGACCTGCATGGCGTGTGGCGTTGCCAGCAAGAAGAGATCAATGCCATGCTAAACCAAGAGTAAGTCTTACAGATTCGAATACCAATGCCAATACTAAATTTGTGGTGTCTGTGACAGAGATTTGGGATCCCGTCGAGGTCGTGGTACCATCATCAACGTGGCATCCATGTTTGGCATCATATCGCCGTCTCGATTCATGTCGCATACAGCATACACAACCGCAAAGCATGGTGAGTCGCGCTCTTTCCCATGCTATATTTCAAAGTTACTAATGAAGCGTTCTCTCAGGAGTGCTTGGTTTGACGAAAGCTGACGCCAACACATACGGTCCAAAAGCAATCCGCATCAACGCAATCTGCCCAGGGTGAAAAGGTCCAAGACGAGTCGTTTGATGGGTCAGGCGCTAATGAAGTCCAATAGCTACGTCGAAACACCGCTTGTCCTTGAGACAATGGCCCAGGATGCCGAATCACCCCTTGCCCGAGATATCAGCCGAACACCTTTGGGCCGCATGGCGAAATCCGAGGAAATAGCAGACTGCATCACATTTCTTGCTTCTGATATGAGCAGCTTCATGCAAGGCGCCGGCCTGGTGGTCGACGGAGGGTTTACGGTCCAATAGCTCTCGGAACTCAGATAACGTCTCTCATGGAGTAAGAAAACACGTCTCTTGCCTATGTTCGAATTCCTGGAAGCCCCCTCGATACGCCGGACCTCCCAGACCCCTACCCGTTGAAAAACAGATGAAATAACAAGCCAACCGTAGTCTGCGAGACACACAACTCGTAGTTACCGTACACAAACGTCGCCAGACTGCTAGCGTGCACGAGCCCGTCGCATCAAAAACTGAAGAAGTCTAGCTCATGGTTTCTGTTGACCGCAGAAGACTCGCTTTCTCCTTTATCCGGCATTGCGCTCTGCACCAATCCACTCAAGCTGACTGGACTCAGCGCGTTCAGTCCACCTTCGCTGCCCATCCAATCCATGCTTCCAGAGTCAACCGAGTTGAGAGGTTGAGACTTGTCAGCCTCGTCTCCTGTACTTACAGATGAACCTTGATTCAATTTCTCGCTCAAGAGCCCCCGCGGAACAGCTGCGCCGCCCTCTTTTCCCCCGCCATCCCGCCCGTTGTCACGTGCAGCCGATGAGACGGCATCTGAACCGCCGAGTGCGGAGCTTGCGTTCGGTCTAGTTGTTCCTGAAGCCCATTCGCCCAGACCTGTCCCGTCATACGCAGCTTCGCCGTGTTGGGCCGTGTTCTCTGCGTTCAACCCGCCGAGTGTCCATCCATCTGATTGAGAAGCAACGAGCACGAAGTCTTCGGATGGTCTCAACATGCCATCCGAGGCATCATCAAGGTCAGCCTCAATCGCCGAGCCGTTTAGGAAATCCAAATTGAAGCCATGCATGTCACCGCTACCCAAAGAGTACATTGCTGGGTCGATTGGGGGATGCTGACCGGCCGACCGATGGCTCGAAGCCCGCGATGTTATTGTATTTGACTGGGTAAGGAAGAAGGGCGGTGGTGGACGGGTAAACTCCGATGCCCTGCGGCTGGTTGTGGATGGACGGCGCCTTTTGTGAGACTGGCTACTGCCAGCATCCGCTTCACGTCTTGCTGGCAAGATGGAGTAGATTGTATCCATATTTCCTCTCCAGCCTGAACTGGATAGCAGGCTCTTATCACTACCCGACAAGGTAATTGGTGGTTGGATCCCATCATTGTAGTCGTTAATATCAGCTCGAAGTTGGACCAAAACAGCCTTGAGAAGGTCATCCATGCGGGATGCTGGTTGGTACGTATGGCTCATATCGCTGACGGCACTCGAAAGAATTTCGAGATACCCAAGATAAGTGCGCCTATCTGATTCGCTGTGATTGTAGGCTAGCGCAGCTATCAAGGCGATCGCAGCTGTACCGGCATGTTGAATCCCGGTGACGAAGATCTTGCGGCCGTCGAACCGTTGGCGATGCTGCCAGAAAATGCGTGCCACACGAATCGCCTGCTGTGTGCAGATGCTGCGTGACAGTGCTGTTCTGCTGTCATCCACCATAGCATGAGGATCTGCCATCCCCGGGGAGTTGATGGGCAGAGAAAAGGGGTGCTGGTCGAGGACATCTTTGGGTTCGGAGGCGGACGCTGGGCTCGGATGCGATCCTGTGCTGGTGCCGTCGCCAGCAATGGCTCCGTATTTGGCCCAAGGACGATGCAGTAGGATCATGGAAACGTGGTATTGTTGATGTAAGAGGAAATAGCTGAAAGGCGCGCTCTTGATAGCTGATGGTTTCCATTGCAGATGCTCAGGAAGCCGCCTATACCAATTCTGAAGTTGTCGGTCGAGATTTATAGCGTGCAAGTATGCGTTATCTTCGCCTTCGTTGGTGTTGAATACATTGTCTGTGCCATCTCCCCGCTGCTTGTTTCGTACTTCTCGAGTCTCAACGATTCGTCCCGCAAGCTCCATCAACTCTATCAGCTGGTCGTAAACCTCGGCAGCGATGTTCTTCTTGTGAGCAGCGCCAGGCCCACCCATCAACGATGTCAATTGAGAAAAGCGGCGTGAAAGCAAGTCCATTCCGATATCCTGGTTTTTGATACTCGTTGGTCGACCCAGAAACAATGCCCAGTATCTGTCGTAAATAACACAGGCTCTCATGACCATGTGACGAATGTCAACTTCCTGCTCATTGATCCCAGTGTTACGACAGTCAAGATGAAGGCCGATGTCGAATGCTAGACGATTCGCCATACCTTCATAGCACATTAGTCCGTGGTGCTGGCAAGATGCATCGCGCTTGACTTACCAGCATACATCCAGCCGGTGTTGTCCCTGCCGACACCGCATTCCAGATCGCCGAGGAGCAGGAGGGCTTGCACGCTGGGGATGCCGCCGGGGCGTTCGAGCTCGATATCGAGCATATATTTGGCCTCCCGATGCAGCGTACTCTCTCGACCGCCCAACGCAATCCTCTTCATGTCATCCCTGTCGGCGTCTGCGAAACGAAACGCCATGGCAAGGATGCAAATGTGAAGAAACGAAGAGTAGAACTTTGGGTTCTGCGACTCTCTGTCGGCATCGAAAGCCTCCTGGTGTATGACTTTCAGCACTGAATTATAATGAGTCCAGAAATTGTCCATGAGATAATCGTGAGTTTCTGCCGTGATGGACCTGATCATGCGCTCGGCTCGTCGGACTTGCTCTGGAGGTTCGCGGAAATCAAACTGATCTGAGGGCTCTGCGTATACATGTGAGTTGGCAGTGGGCCCGAAGAAACGTAGCCGCCCAGACAGTTGATCGAATGAGAGGTTTCCTTTTGTTGAGAGAAGGCGATGGACAATGTCTTCTTGTTTTGGGTCCAGCATCCGGAATGGAGACTGCTCCTTCGGCAGCGGTTGGAAGATCTGGCTTGCAGAGACTGGTCCGTCGGCATGAGCGCTATCTGCGCGGTCACTGTCTTGCATCGTGTAGTCCTCGTTAGCAGAGTCTGGTGGGGAGGGTACTTCTGCTTGAGGTGATCTTTCGGATGACTCGCGAGCCTTCTGTTGTGTGCCATGATGCTTTCGCTCCTCTTCGGAGGTCTTGGGTTGAGCCTCGTGTCTCGTCTTGGGGGGGTGGGCGGCAGGAGGAGGTGCGACTCCTTTTTCCAGCAACATTCCCTCCAGCATAGAGATGCGATCCGACAAGGAAGACATGTAGGCTTTGGATATAGGCCTATTGGACATGGGTTAGGTTCAAGGATATTCTGGCAGTGGTCATATATTGGATGGTTGAGCGCACCTTCTTCTCTCATCGTCATTTTTGATTATACACTCATTCCCTGCTTTCTTGCACTGCACACACTCGGACTCGCCCTTGGGTACGACGCATCTAATTCTCCTATCGCGGCATGATGCACAGGCAACAGATGCCCGATGCCTCACCTGTTGCTTGTTTGCCTGACGGGACGACTGCGTACGCTGTGAGACATTCTCTTGCGCAGCAACGCCAGCCTCTTCCGTGGAGGTGGTTTTTCCTTCTCCCTTCGGACTTGCCATGGTCACGCAGCCTGATTTCGGCGGGGACTTGAGCCTATTCGTGCAGTCACATGCGATCGATGCCAGGTTTAGAGGGTGTGAGAGACGGTCAGGTCAGCAGGCGTCAGGTTGAAAAGCCGGGCGGCAAAGAGAAGATACAGATTCAGTATCTGTTTTGAATGAGAGATTCAGAGGTGGAATTGAAGAGCCAACAAAAGGAGCAGAGGAGTTGCTCAGGTCCAGCATTAAAAGAATGTTTGGGCGTGGCGGGTTTCCCCCGCTGTGACGACGAACATGCGGTACCTGTGGAAACGTCACGTATGCGGCCCCTCGTCTCCCCCCATGGCTCGCTCCACTTGTTTATCCCAAGAGAGGGTTGCCGGCGTAGGTAGTAGAGCAGGCGGAAAGTCTGGGGACCCCGAACTAGCTAAGATGCGGTGGGATGGGGCTGGTGCAGACGTAGTTGCATGAGCAGAAAAGATTATGAGACAGGCTGCTTCTCCAGACGGGCTGGGCTGCCTGTTTCTTGGATTGATGTCCTTGGAGCAGACAGGGCACCGGGGAGGCTCCGACTTCCGGGCACTACCCCAGGCCGACTAAGGCAATGAGACTCGGGTTTCGGAGCAGACCTAGACCTGACTACGTATTGTTGGTTCTGTCAAGTGTCTCTGCAGTGGGGTTTGAAGGATTGAGGCTGGAACGCGACTAATGAAAACAACCCTTGCTGTTACCCCGGATTTCAACGAGGAGCAAGGCCAGTCTGACATGGCCCCCATTGCGGATGGTCTGGGGATGAGTGGATCATGAGGGCGCTATGATACTGGACCGGTCGTACGGGGGATACAAACGAGATGAGGGAGAGGGGGATGGTTCTGAGTAGACTAGGTGAAGGCAATGGACATGGCTGCTGCTGCATGGGGATGAGAGGAGGAAAGGTCTGGAAGGGGGAGGGACACTACCTAGGGCACGTTGAGTGCGGGGAAGTGGTCGCTCGATCCACCTGTTCCTCCAGAACTAGAAAAGTGCAGGTATTGACCGGTACTATCGTGGAGAGGAAAAGGGCAAATGAGGCGAGGAGGATTGCCGATAGATGGCCGCGGTAGCGAGGTTTTGCCCCGGCTCTTTTCTCCAAGCAACGGGGGGAAGGGAAGGGGGGAGGGGGGAGGGGCAGCCGTCAGCTGGATGAGTGAGGTGGCCCAGGGGAAGGGAGTTGAATTGGTTGGTTGGGATAGATTGGCTGAAAGGCCTCAAAGGCGGTCCCTGTCAGTCAGACTTGTGTTACCACCTAACTACCTATCCTCGATGAAGGCTGTGGCGTGCGAGTCGAAGAAGAGTTGACGACTGACGACTGCGGCAGCTGAGAGCGAACGAGCGGAGGTGCTGAGGTCGAAAAAGGCAACCTGAGTGAGTGCTGAGGTCGCGGTCGTGGGGTGGGGTTCGTTTCTGAGACGTTGGGGCCAATCAGACACGTGGCCCACCCGGCGCAAATCCGTTCTATCTCCTCCAATGTCGTGCCGAAGCACAGACCATGACGCACAGGTCAGTGTTGAATCAGGAGCGAGATGCGACCTCGAAGGGCCTGACTCAGGTGGACCCTGAACTCCGACCATTGGCTGTTGAGCCAATCAAAATGTGTTGAAGGGCACTCGTCCCCGCCCACACTCACCACCTCCGCGTCGCGTCGCCGTTTTTATCCCGTCCATCCATCAACTCATGCAACCAACCTACCTACTCTTGAGTCTCCGACGCCAGCAGTGCGCAATCACTGAACCGAAGTGCTGCCTCGCAGCCACCAGTCGTTTGCTGCCCGTCCTCTTTTACGCCCGATGATATGCCGGTAGTTGAGGGGTCCGTCGTTCGTATCCGTCTCTCGCATTACAGCATATGTGCTGTCACCCACTCTCTCTCACTACCTTACCTCGTTCGCCTACCGACCTAACTAGGTGAGTTTGCTCTACCCCTCTTACTTGACGAGAAAGTTCTCTTGTAGCACTCGAGATGCATCTTGTGTGATTGAATCATATTGAAACAAGTGTGTGTTCATCAGGCTGCACATTGGCCTGGCTGTCTCCTGCTCAAGTGAAACCACAAGGCCACAGCTGTGATAAGGTACATACGTGTGCCCCCCACATGCAGCACCCACTCCTACCTACCTACCTTATGTCCCTTTCCCTTTCCCTTTCCCTTTCCCTTTCAAGTTTCCTGCTTCTCCTCGAGCAATACCTGGCCGAGACACAACAGCATCGTCATATCCCACCCCCGCATCTGGCTGCCCGGCGGGATGCTGCTCTCCAAGCTGTCCATTCACTCAACCGTCCAATCGTCATCGGCGTCTCGCACATATGTGCTCAACCCCTTCACATCCTTGGTCGTGTTCGCCTTCACTTCACCGTTGCCAAGGAAGGCGAACCGGTTTCCGTACCGGTATCGGATGTTGTAATCTTCGAACCGAGGGTCCTTGATTGTCTTGAGGAAGTGGATGGTCTAGAGCCGCCGAAATCAGTACCCATTTCACCATCAAAATCATGCGAGACGCGGATCTAGTCTTATTCTTACACAGCCAGGCCACAGGTAAATGCGGTTCTTCTTCTTGCCGTCCTTGAACCAGCTTCGGCACCCTTCTTGGAAGACCGTGTTGGAGTGGAACTCGTCAAAGTGGCCATAGATGTCGTCTACAGCCTCCTGCTTTACATCGATTGACCGGATGTTGTCATGCTGTATCTTCTTCATCATCTTGATTGAATACTCGATGGTTGTCTCGATGGACGGCAGGAGAGTGCCTGATGACCATGTTGCACCGGGGCCCTAGTGGGTGTTGTTAGTCCACACCTGCATGCAGCAGCGCATCGTTGCCACCTACCACGATGGTGTAGTAATTGGGAAACCGCGGCGCAGATACGCCAAAGTAAAGGTTGACGCTGTCGCCCCAATCCTCGTCAAGTGTTTGCCCGCTTCCGTTGATCAGCTTGAATGCCGGTCGGAAGGCAACCTTGAAGCCAGTCGCACACACGAGCACGTCCATCTTGTGCGTCTCGCCGTCGTCTGTGACAATTCCTTCCGGGACCACCTTCCTGATTCTACCAAAGACGGGCTTGACATTGGGTCGGACCAGGGCCTCGAGGTACCCGTCGCCGGGTGAGATTCGCCGGCAACCAGGTGCCCAGTCAGGAATGATGAACTTCTTCAACTCCTCGCTCCCAGGCCCATCGCCAATGCGCCGGTTCATCTCATCGGTTATGACGGTTCTCATCAGGTCCGACATTTCCGAGCCTTGCTGGTACATGCCAAACAACGAGTTGATCTCGGCCTCGATGCGCTTTCGGAACATCAAGTGGTATTCCGGATCTTCTCGAAACCTCTTGATGTCTTCTTCGGTGAACTTGTACTGCCTGTGTCCTGGATCACCGTCCTTGCGCAGCTCCGATTCCAAAACACCGCCGCCGAATGGGGGCGAGATCCAAGTGGACGAGCGCATGAACACCTGGACCTTGTCGCAAATCTTCTGAAGCGCAGGAACGATTTGGACCGATGTGCTACCAGTCCCTATTACTCCGACGTTCTTGTTCTTGAAGTCGACCGAGTGATCCCAGTTGGCAGAGTGCATCTTGGGCCCAGCAAAGTCATGCAGGCCCTCAATGTCTGGCCATTTCCAGTTGTTCAAGATACCACTGCCGTTGACCAGCACGTGGCACCAGTCCTGCCACGTCCCCTTGGTGATCTGATCCTCGAGCGTCAGGCACCACAGCCCCTTCTCTTCATCCCAACGACCTTCGACGACTTTGGTGTTGAGTTTCATGTACTTCCTAGAGCCATGTCTATCGGCAAAATCCTCTAGATACTCGAGGATCTCTTTCCCGCTGGCGTAGTACTCGGTCCAATCGGGCTTGGGGTCCCATGAGAACGTGTAGAGGTGGGACGGTATGTCACAGGCGACACCAGGGTATCTATTACCATCGAGAGTCAGCCATAGTAGCGTCGATACCCATCGGCGAAACGTACGTGTTTTCGAGCCATGTCCCGCCTAGTCTCGGGTTCTTATCGAAGCTATAGCGAGTTAGAACAGCAACGTCCACATCTTCCGGATGAAGCTTACAGCGTCAACTCCCAGGAGCCAGGCACCATCTGCTTCTCCATCTTGTAAGCCAGGCACATGCCTGAGACGGCAGCCCCGATGCATGCCACTCGTAGCTTTGTAGGCTTTGAGTGGTACTGCTTCAGAACTCGATAAGGGGCATCAGGCTGAATAGAGGGAGGGTATGAGAAGTCAGATGCGCTGTCTTTGGTTTGACCATTGGTTCCATTCGTATGTCCATTGCCATGCCCATCAAAGCCTTCATTCACAAGTTCTTGATTCGCAGCGGTCGGCACTGCTGAAGGAGCCATGGTGTGCTGTTGCAGCCTATCGATGCCGGAATGCCAAAACGATCCTTCACGAAGAGACGATGATTGGAAGCCACGGGTATGAATCTGGGGGAATCGATACGGCTATGAGACTGGATTTCAAGAATGAGACGTCGCTCTCCTGATGGGAGATATGAAGTTGTGGTCAAGCAGGCTGAGTTGCGAGTGCAACTTCTGAGGCGATAATGGCGGGCTCCTGGCGTGATCAGGAAAACGGCAGACGCATTGCGGTTGTCTTGGGTCCGTTCGAAGGCGCAAGTGAGTTTCCGGCGCGGGTATCGATCTTCAGAGGATTTCATCTTGGCCGACGGAAGCAGTCCAAGCTCGACCGTTTAACGGGCGTCACACAGCAGGCACAGTGCCATTCATGTCCGGGATGTGCATTTCCTGCCGCAGGGTAAATAGGACAGCCAGCCTGGATACGGTACGTATACATGACTTACAAGGAGTAGAGCCTCGCATCGAAAGTTACGGATAGGTAGCCGGCGCCCAATACGCAATTGGTGGTTTCGTGTTCCCCCTAGGGCGACACGTCTGTCGGTGAACAGCCGAGCACGGCACCCGTCAGGCTACCAAATGATTGGGCTGCGTTCGTTAGTTCTAAGGGTCGTGTGGCAAGCTTCTCCTTGGTACCAGAGCTGGGTAAGATTTTCCAGAATGCATCTGAGGGCGGTACACTGCCCGGATCCGGTACGTACTGAGTCGGGATGAGTGGGTACCTGGCCGGGAGGCACGCCCGGCGCAATGTCCATCGGCTCGGAGCTTTGCGCCCCTTTGACTTGTTGGAGGGTTTTCCAACATGAAGGTTCACGATGGTTTATGGGAATGAAGTGCGAGGCTGTACCTGATGTGTGGTGATTTTTGAGCTGCGCCCGCCAAGGGTTTCAACCAAGCCTGGCTTGATTACGTGCCTGCGGTCAGAGTAGCATTGTTGGGAATCTGACTTACATGACCAAAAGATGGAAGAATTTGAAGGGGGTGGCCCGTCTGGACCTTCTCCTGTGCCAACACTCAAGCAACAGTGTGTAGGTAATGGAGGGAGCTGCTGCCTCTCTGCGTTCTAATACCCGTAGGTACACCGGAGTGACTTGGTCTGCTTCCCCACCCGAGCGCATGATGCATTTATTCAACGATCCTGCGTGAACATCGTGTCCTTCGTTGAGAAATTTCTATGCTACTTTTTCGTATTTCATTCAACACCATATCCTCGCCTGTTCTCCCTTAGCTTAAGCTGCAAAAATGCCAGAAAATCACGCCCTCATTTACGGTATGCAGTACATTCGAGCGATAGTCTTCAGGTTCAGTGCTGACAACAACTAGGAGCAAGCGGGATCACGGGATGGTCCATCACCAATGCGCTTCTCAATGGCTACCCAACCGAGGACACTTTTGCCTCCGTCACGGCTCTCACAAACCGACCGCTGAACACTGAAGATGCCCTGTGGCCTAAGCCTGAGAGGCCGCAGCTCCAGGTCGCCAGTGGCGTTGATATCATGACCCCGAAAGGCGTGGAAGGACTCGAGGCCGATCTCAAGGCAAAAGTCAAGAACATCAGTCGCATCAGCCATGTTTATTTCTTTGGTAGGGACCTATCTCTCATTTCCCGTTGGTCATCATGTGCTGACGGTGTTGAAAGCATACATTATGGACGCCGACCCTGCGAAGGAATGCGACATCAACAAGGAGCTCATCAGACGAGCTGTCAGCGCTGTCGAGGCACTTTCCCCCAACCTGAAGTTTGTTGTCTTGCCGACCGGCACCAAAGCTTACGGAGTTCACTTACTGGATCATTTTCCCTTCCCCAAGGACGTTCCCCTACACGAGACTCTGCCGCGGATCCCAGAGCCCTTCGCGTCCCAAATGTTCTACTATGACCAAACCGACATGCTGTCGCAGATGGCCAAAGGGAAAGACTGGACTTGGTGTGAAATCATACCTGACAATATCATTGGCTTCGTGCCCAATAACAACATCTACTGCCTTGCACAGACAGTTGGTACGTATCTCAATTTGTTCGCGGAGCTTCATGGGAAAGGGGCTGAATGCCCGTTCCCCGGAAGCGAGAAGTCTTGGAACAATTTGAGCAGCGAGTGCAACCAAGACATCATTGCCAAAGTGTGCATCTACGCTTCACTTCATCCGGAACTTACCTCCGAGCAACGATACAATGTTGCGGACAGTTCGCAGCCCTCATCATGGAGCAAGAAATGGCCAGTCATCTGCGAGTACTTCGGCCTCAGGGGAACGTCGCCTCCAGCGGACGGACAGGCCCCCCAACCAACACAGTACCTGTCAGACCACATTGACGAATGGAAAGCGCTGGAGCAGAGACACGGTCTCGTTAGCGGCCGCGTTGCTAACGACCGAAGCTTCGGTGGCTTCGCAAGCTTCATCATGACCATGCTCAACTTCGATCGGCAGCTTGACCTTTCCAAGTGTCATGAGATGTGGGGTTCCAGCACGGAGGAGATTGACACAAGGCAGTCTTGGTATACCACATTGGACAGGTTCAAGAAGGCTAGGATCATCCACTAGTTGTAGGAAGTTCC
Source organism: Colletotrichum sp. SAR 10_71 (assembly GCA_025327135.1). Lineage (NCBI taxonomy): Eukaryota > Fungi > Ascomycota > Sordariomycetes > Glomerellales > Glomerellaceae > Colletotrichum > Colletotrichum sp. SAR 10_71. The sequence goes on from JAKMWS010000164.1 coordinate 49,395, forward strand.
TGGATGGATCGTTGGGGGCAATGGGAATGCAGGCGTACGTACATGGCAGGTACTGGGTGGTGATGGGCAGGGTTAGGGGGCCTTGTAGATAAGGTAGGTACTCTGTGGTCTTTCAGCCAAACACGAGCACCCTTTAGTTCTCCAGCTGTCCCCAAACCCCGCAAACCCTGACGTGAGTGATTGATTTCCGTACCTTACGGATACCCGTGGGCCATGGCGGCGCATAGCTACCCCGCGCGAGCCCCGCAGCCTCCATAAGGGAGCCGCAGGAGACCGAGGTCAAGGTTCCCCCAAACATGGCCAGGAGAGGGAGATCACACCCCATTCTTGGCTGAAAGTACCCCAATGAATCATTAGCGCCTTGATATTCCCGGCCGTTGTCTGCGAAACGGTTTGTGTGGTTCCCCATAGTGCCCTGTGTTCGTGCCGGGGGCGTTGTTCCAGCTCTCGTGCCGCGGTTCGACACGGCGAGGGAACAAGACTCCCGCCACCGGTTACACTCTCACAGCATCAGTTGCTCAAAATGAGCCTACTCTAGAAGATATAGGGACTTGTTGATTTTGGTCACTGAAATCTCAATTGCATTTGACGCTTGAGTCGAGAACACCATCTTGTCGCCCCTGAAAATGGACACCGCAGCCCTGCATGGACCAGCCTTCAATCATCTCCCGCCATGGGTGAAAGCAAAACTCTCTCCTCTGGCCATCGGAAAGATCGAGGCCGTTTATGAGTGGGTTGAGAATGAGTGCATCCCAAGAGAAGAAATCTTCAAGGCACAGCTTGAGGGTCGGCGGTGGACGACGCCGCGGTTGATACATGAGTTACGGGATAAAGCCAAGGAACGCGGCCTGTTCAACCTGTTTCTGCCCAACCACTTCAAAGAAAGTCCCGGATTGACAAACTTGGAATACTCGTGTTGCGCAGAGATCATGGGTCGCTGTTACTGGGCAGCGCAGGTACGCGTGGCTCGACCTAGTTATGCTCATTCGGGACTACACTGACACTATTCTACCAGACCATGAATTGCCACGCTCCCGAGACGGGCAACATCGAGCTTCTGGCTAAGTACTGCAATGAGGAGCAGAAGAACAAGTGGCTTCAACCTCTTCTGAATGGCACGGCCTCTTCCGCCTATTCCATGACCGAGCCAGATGTTGCCAGCTCAGATGCGACACAGATTGGAATCCGCATCAAGCGTGATGGAGACTCCTACGTCATCAACGGCAGAAAGCTCTACGGTAATTGTCTGTGGAACAAAGAGCTATCTTTCTACATCCTCATGGGCTGCACCGACCCGGAGAACCCCAACAAGTGGTCCCGCCACTCGATGATCATCGTGCCATGCAACACGCCCGGCATCACGCAAGTTCGGAACCTTACCATCATGGGATATGATCACGCTCCGGAGGGACACGGCGAATACTTATACGAAAATGTACGCGTGCCGGCAGAAAATGTCATCCTTGGCGAGGGCCGCGCCTTTGAGATTGCCCAAGGCCGTCTCGGACCAGGTCGCATTCATCACTGCATGCGTCTGATTGGACAGTGCGAGCGTGCCTATGAACTTGCGCTGATTCGATGCAATGATGCTCGCAAGAGGCCTCGCGGTAAGCTCATTGGAGAGTTCGATTCTAACATTGAGCGCGTTGCGCAAATGCGTCTTGAGCTAGACGCTGCCCGCTTGGTAGTCCTGAACGCTGCCGACACCATGGATCTTCTCGGCAACAAGGCGGGCAAGCGAGCTATCGCTCAGAGCAAGATCCTCGTGCCTATCATGGCCACTAAGATCATCGATGAGTGCATGCAAATGTTTGGCGGCCAGGGCCTCACGCAGCACACCCCTCTTCCTGAGATGTGGACATATGCTCGTTTCGTGAGGGTTGCTGATGGACCGGACGCAGCTCATAGACATCAAGTGGGAAGAGAAGAGATGAAGAAGGCAGCGGAGGTCGCAAAAAGACACCAGTCTTACACGGAAAGGTACAAGGAGTTCGCAGACAAGTACGGAGAGAAATTTATCACTTACAACTAGTGGTCGCTCCAGTCATTTTTCATCATCAGTCTGTCATGTTATCAATATATACAAAACGAGAGTGAATTCCACACCGTATACCCATAGAGCCCGCGTGAGAAGCCATCGATAAATCATCTGAAGGCGATTCCTTGCCTCTTAGCGACCTTTCCCTTCTCCATATCTTCCACCATGCTCGCCAGATCCTCCAACCCGTCCCGTATCTCCACTACGGGCATGATACCATGCTTGGCTGTGAACTCAACAGCCTTTTCCATGCGCTGAGGAATACTTGTGCTGTCTGCCTTGATCTTGTATCTCCCCAGCAAAAGATCCATTCCGTCAATCTTGATAGGCTCTTTCGATACACCGATAACCATCAATGTGCCTCCTAAGGTCAGACAGCTGGTAGCAGAAGCAAATGCGGGCGGTGCATTGGTGTACACAGCAACAGCTTGGACGCCACCACCCGTCAATTTCTTGATGTCCTGGGCCCATTCCGAGTTTGACATGGAGTTGAAGACAACATCAGCGCCTTGCTTTTTGGTCTCCTCGAGATTCGCGTCGGCGACGTCGATGCCCACAACCTTCAGTCCCATGGCTTTGGCGTATTGTGTCGCAAGTTGGCCGAGACCACCACAGCCAACTACACCGAACCAGTCTCCCGGTGAAAGCTCGCAGCTGTCGACAGAGTGGAATGCGGTAATACCAGCACAGAACACAGCCGAGGCAGCATCCATGTTCCACTTGCTTTCGTCGAGAACGATGGCGTTGTGGTAGTCCACGAGCGCATACTCTGCAAAAAACCCATCGACAACAAAGCCCTGGAGAAGCTGTTTGCCCGTCTCGCAGTGGAGGTTGTGAACCTGGCATCCGGAGCACGTGAAGCAACAACCTCGGATGTACAGAAACCCTACAGCGTCTCCAATACTGAAACCTCTTTCTTCGGCTGAAGGATGCATCGACACGATGTGACCGACACCCTCATGACCAAGCGTTACGGTCTTCTCCGCTTGTTGGATGGCCAGCACGTCGGAATGGCACAATGATGCTGATCTGATTTTGACAAGGAACTCATTCTTGCCTGGTTCTGGAACGGGAATCTCATTTACAACAACTTTTCGCAATTCCTGCAGGGAATGTTAGCGAAGATTCTACATCTGCTATCCGAAGCCATATATGTGCTTACGGGATTCCATTGTCCTGCTTTCATGGTCCTAGGAGGCTGTGGCTGAATGGAACCCATTTTGATAGAAGCTGGTCTCGATTTCTGAATAGGAGCTTACTAGTCTCGGTGGATGGTCCTCGTGAGCCAGAGGTACGACAGCCTGGACGATGTGCTTTAACCTGCATCACTCACCATGTCTATTATCGCAAGACACACCTCCAAGTAACGCTTAGCCGTGCCAGTGCCATCTTCCACTTCAGCAGAGCTTAACCTGGAAGATGTTAACACTGAATGCTTGCGCCGGAACACCTCTTCCTGAACAATCCATCGGTCGCAGACTTAGAGTGCTGACAGTGGGCCATATCTCATCCTTCCGCGGGGTGCTAGTGATGGAACTTTGCTACACGCCTCTGCACTGTTGGTCTCCAGATACACCCCCTCCACCACGTTTGTATGCCCCACCTCAAGCGGGAGCCCATGCGGGGTACTGGGTATTGCTTGATCATCGCGGGAGCTTCATCACGCCCGAGCCCCGAGTCAGATTGACAAGGCTCTCTTGGCTTCATGACTCAACAGGATATTGATAGCCAGCTCATGATGCTTTGCTGTTGGACGGCCATTGGCTGTCACGGACCTAGGGAGGTGACGTCTGCCGCGGACTACCGTGGAACCATCAGTACCTGAGAAGCCGACCTCGCGCTGTGCCAAGTTCGTCTTGCAGCCGGATGTCTTCCGTATCACATCAGAAGGCGCAGGCCCCTCACTATGGATGCAACGAGAGGTTTCGTAAAGGAGCCGGAATGAATAAGCACGTAGGAGAATGCATCTGCTCCCCATTCACACCAGTCGGTAACTCTTGCCCGCATCGTAGGAAAACAGGAAGACATACGACCACTGTGGTCCTTGAAAATATCGCTGACGCCCGACCCTGGATCTCATGCTTCTAGTCGGTCAATAAATCAACCGGCTTACAGTAGAAAGCATTTGACTCACTCTTCAACATGGCTCTTTTCACGTCTTCATCGAATGAAGCCACGGACGGCCAGAAGTCCGCATTCTCTTGGAACAAAGACAATCTTCCCAAGCAACATTTCATTAACAATGAAGTAAGAGGCGCTTGCCCCTGAGGCCGATGCATCTGACTGAGACATTGGCAGTACGTGGATTCGAAGAATAGCAAGAAGCTTGAGCTTTTCAACCCAAAGGACGAGTCTCTCGTTGCCAACGACGTCGCTCTCGGTGGGCAAGAGGATGTCGATGCTGCAGTAGCAGCAGCAGAGGCTGCCTTTCCGAAGTGGAAGAAGACACCACCGAACGAACGCCGCAATATGCTGTTCAAACTCGCGGAATTGCTTGAGAAGAACGGACCGGCTTTGGCAGAGATGAATAGGCTCACGCTCGGGGCACCCTTTGAGTCCTTCGGCACCTTTGAACTCCAACTGTCGGTAGAATGCCTCAAGTACTTTGGTGGCTGGACCGATAAGTTTGCCGGAGAGACATATCCGCAAGAAGACGGGTTCCTCAAGATCGTGCGCAACGAACCACTTGGGGTAACTTGCGGCATCATTCCCTGGAACGGGCCCATCGGAAACATCGGTATGAAGGCTGGTCCGGCACTCGCGACTGGCAACTGCTTCATCCTGAAGCCATCGGAAAAGACGCCTTTTGCGGCCCTGGCCCTCGGCAGTCTAATAAAAGAGGCTGGTTTTCCACCTGGTGTGTTCCAGGTCGTTGCAGGAGACGGCAGTACCGGGGCTCTTCTCGCTAGCCACATGAAAGTGCGCAAAGTCAGCTTCACAGGATCGACGACGACGGGGCGCACGATCATGAAGTTGGCAGCCAGCAGCAATTTGAAGCGCGTCACACTGGAGCTGGGCGGCAAGTCTCCGGCGGTGGTTTTCAAAGACTGCAACATGGAGAATGCCATAACCTGGTGTGCGAACGCCATTACCATGAACACTGGGCAGGTATGTTTTGCGGCCAGCCGTGTGTACGTCGAGTCATCGATATACGATGAGTTCTTGGCAGGTTACAAGAAGGCGATGGAGGAGAAGATCAAGGTTGTTGGGGACCCCGAGAAGGCGGAAACTGTGATTGGGCCCCTCGTTGACAAAGCGCAATTCGAGAGAGTGCGAGGCTTCATCGAGAGAGGCCAACAGGGGCAGGGTACGCTGCTGGTTGGAGGGGGACGGGTCGGCGAGAAGGGGTACTTTGTGCAGCCGACCGTGTTTGAGGCCGGCAAAGAGGATGCTGAGATCAACAAGCAGGAAATCTTTGGGCCGGTGGCTGTGATCCACAAGTTTGAGACAGAAGAGGAAGTGCTCGCCAAAGCCAATGACACGGAGTACGGGCTTATGGCTGGCGTTTTCACGCAGGACATCAACAAGGCGCTGAGAGTGGCGTCCGAGTTCGAGAGCGGCATGGTCGGCATCAATTGTGTCAGCCTTTGCTTCTTGACGGCTCCTTTCGGCGGAAGCAAGCAGAGCGGTCAGGGTCGCGAGAACGCCATCAACGCGTTGCGAGCCTTCACAGAGCCGAAGACGGTCATGGTGAACTTGACGTACTGATTGATGGAAGGGTGCTTGGGTACCTTACGGTGGAATGAATGAATCAAATGGATGAAAGAATGGTGGAATTGGTCGCTCAGGTTTCAGTGGAGATTTCCACCTCAAACATACACTGTACCACCTACCTTAGGTACCTAAGGTAATGTGCCTTCATCGTGGGAAGCCCAGGTAGCAGAGGCGAAATTGTACCGTGTGTATTTACTTAGAAATTGGCAATCATATTTCTTTCACACTGTATTTCGAGGCCCGACTCGACCCCGCCAAATCCATAGATCAATGGATGCACCGACCGACCAGAACTGAAGAAACCCACGCACCCCTCAGTTTACCTACCTAGGTACGGTACGTGTTCCCGTCTCCAATATGCTGCGGGTGCCTCCCGAAGGTCGGTAGGGTCAGATCTTGGACATCCTCCCTGCAGCCAATCGTGCACCTCCGTCAACCGGAATGTCGACGCCGTTTCTGTTAAGCATCCATCAGCTTCTTCTGCCCGTCCGAATCTCGTCATCCATCGCCAGAAGGGGCACGAATACTCACACGTACTTGCCCGCAGGCGAGCAGAGAAAGACTGCCACGCCTGCTATGTCATCGGGCTCACCCAATCTGCCCAGAGGATTGTCCTTGCTGAGCTCTTCCACCCCGCCCAGATTGCTAATGAGGCCCTGCGCCAGCTTCGATGGGAAGAAGCCGGGCGCGATGATGTTGGACGTGATGTTTCTCGGCCCGAGCTCAACCGCCAGGTTGCGACCGAGATGCTGCGGCAATCACACATCAGCAAAGTTCATCGTGGTCAGATGAGATACCCGACTCACATTCGCAGCCGCCTTGGAAGTGGAATACATGATAGTGCCGTGCTCCCCTACATGCGGCACATTGTTACCCGCCGTCGAACTGACAATCAGCACCCGAGCCGGATCTTCTTTCGACGCCGCTAATTCGAGCAGCGGAAGCGACCTGTCGCCATGTCAGCAACCCGGTCCGGCTGTGTCGACCGATTCTTCGCTCTCACTTTTGCACCAGCTCGAACACGCCTCGCACATTGAGGTCTAGGATTTTGACTGAGCTGCTTGGCGGAGCATCTTCAAACTTGGATCCCCAGGCTGCTCCGGCGTTGCACACCAGAATGTTCAGGCCTTTGCGACCAACAATGTCCTTGACCTCACCAGTCAATCGAACGATGTCCTGCGAGTCAGCCACGTTGGCGGCTATGCCTGTCGCCTTCCCTTCAATTCCCGGAATTTTGTTCAGTTTCTCAACTGCCTGGTCAATGCCTTGATCGCCGCCGCGTTTTCGAGCCGTGATCACGACCTGAGAGCATCCCGCAAGGAGGAATGCTGTGGCCATGTGGAGGCCAAGGCCGCGAGATCCGCCTGTGACCAGCGCCGTCTTCCCTTCGAGGGAGAAGGCGGATCTAAGGTTCTTGAGTTCGGACATGATTTTTGGGAACAAAGTCTCTGCAGATTGAAGGGCTCGAGAAGAGAGTGAACGAGCATGCGTCTCTGGATAGAGACAAGGGTGATCGCCCAGGCACTCTCACGGTCAAGACCCTCGCAATATGAGGTCTGTCAGCATGGGGCCTCCAAACATGCGGTGCTCTTCGGCTTGCCAGAGCTTTTTCCGTGGTTAGCATCGGCCACGTCGGGTTTATCCCAAGGGAGCTCCCCAAGTACCCAGGAGGATCTAGGGGTAGCTACCCCAGACTTCCCCAACTACCTTACTACCCCGCAATCCCGCTACCGACGCCATCCCGAGGGAGCACACGGCCAAGATGACGGCTTGCCATGCTAACGCCGTCTCTCTAGCATCATGATAATTCCCAATTCCCTTCCTTATCAGGTGAAACAAACACAGACCGTCAACCAGCTCCCTCAATTGAAGACGCACAAGCCCGCCCCCCGGCAACTTTGTTATCGCCATTCAGTTCTTTCCAAGGTCTGGTTTTCGATTCCTCAGAGCAAGCACCGATTCAACATGGTCATCACGTCACCTTACCCATCTTTGGAATTGCCCAAGACAAACCTACTGTCGTATCTGTTCCCTCGTGATGGGGTGTTATCGGACGAGCCCCTGTGGATCGACTGCAAAGATGAGGGTATCAGCCTCTCCCCCAGACAAATGGAACAGTGGGTAAAACGCCTCTCCTTCGGCCTAGAACGACTAGGCCTCCGGCGCGGAGATGTTGTCATGATTTGCACTCCAAACCAGATATATGTGCCTGCTGCATACCTTGGGATCGTAGGGGTGGGATGCGTCTTCAGTGGTGCCAACCCGGCTTACACAGTGTCTGGTGGGTCTCCCCTTTACGCGGAAAGGGGCATGAGCTGACATCTGAAAGAACTCGTTCACCAGATGACCAACACCACCGCCAAGCTCATCCTAGCACATCCCAATCACCTCGAACAGGTGCTTGAGGCAGCAGCCAAAGCCGGAGTCCCAAAAAGCCGCATTTTTCAATTCTCTGACGCCGAGAACGAGACCAGGCGTGGCATTACCGACTGGAGGCACATGATTGGGACGCCAACGGAGGCGGACTCGTATCAATGGCCGGAGCTGAGTCCTGAAGAGTCTACCAAGACTGTGGCCACGATCAATTACAGCTCCGGGACAACCGGTCTTCCCAAAGGAGTGTGCGTGTCGCACCATAATCTTATCGCCAATGTCGAACAAACAATATTCATGCGATACGCAGAGAAACCCTACGCCTTTGAAGCACGCCCTCAGGAGAGATGGGTTGGCTTTCTTCCACTATACCATGCCTATGGTCAGCTCTATGTCATACTCATGGCCGTCAAACTCCATGTCCCCGTCTACATTATGAAGGAGTTCAGATATGAAGACTTCCTGTTCGCAATCGGCAAGTATAGAATTACCAGCCTGCAGGTAGCGCCACCAATACTGGTCATGCTCTCTAAGCGGCCTGAGACGGCTCGCTACGACCTCTCGAGCGTGAATGAGGTGCTTTGCGGAGCAGCCCCATTGTCCCGAGAGCTTCAGAATGAGTGCCAACGGAGGTTCAAAATTCAGATAAATCAGGGTTGGGGCATGACGGAGGTGACGTGCGGCGCTATCCATGTGCCTGGCGGCATCAGAGATGATACAGGCAGCGTCGGCAGGCTCGATCCCAATTGCGAATGCAAGTTGGTTGATGAAGAAGGCAGAGAGGTAGCCTTTGGTCTGCCGGGCGAGCTGTGTGTTCGTGGACCGAATGTGTGCCTGGGCTACTGGCGAAATGAGGCTGCCACGAAAGAGGCGCTGGACAGCGAGGGTTGGCTAAAGACGGGTGACATCGCCATATGTAATAAAGATGGCTACTTTTGGATTGTAGACCGTAAAAAGGTAAGTGTTACCATGGCTTGGAGGATCTCATCCGGTGTTCAGTCTGACATGAAAATAGGAGCTCATCAAAGTCAATGCTTTGCAGGTCGCTCCTGCAGAATTGGAGGCCGTTCTTCTCGAAAATGAGCACATAGCAGATGCGGCCGTCGTTGGAATTATCATGTACGTCCGAATAAGGTCTCCTGAAGCTTTGAAACAACATTAACGCGAATCAGCGATGGCAACGAATGGCCGAAGGCTTACGTGGCGGTACAAGAGGCGTCCAGGGGCAAAGTCAAGCCCGAAGACATACAGGAGTGGGTCAAGCCCCGGGTTTCCAAGCATAAATGGTTAGCGGGCGGCGTTGCGTTTGTGGACGAAGTGCCCAAACTTGCAAGCGGCAAGATTCAGAGGAAGACTATGCGGGAATGGTCCAAGAGGGATGCTGCGGCACTGGCAGATACGAAGAGCGCCAAAGCAAGGTTGTAGAATATCTGTGTTCCTAAGCTTCCAGGGACACAGCAAGATCTTTGTGTAACCCCACGCATAGTGACGTGTTTTGTCTAGAACCTTGCCAATAATCGTCAAGACGCTACCATCAACCTTCAGACGGTGCGTTGGGTATTGATTACGTGCAGACACTAGCTCTTGCTTGATGAAAGACCTGTAAATACCAGCCGTCAAACCCAGGCAGCGACCCTCACGAGCAGCTAGATCGCCCGGGGAAGCAACTCGTCGCCTCGGTCGTCAACGTTCATGTTAGGTAACTCAACGGGCAGCTACGACATGCGACCCCTCACCGAAGGCGAGATTCGGATTTAGCAGCATGACGGACCCCGTACCCCGTCTGAACTCATCGCCTATCTGACATGGGATGTGCATTGGAACCAACGGGTAGCATCCAATGTTGATTACTACGTCAAGTGTCCATCGCCTCTCCATATTGGCCCGAGCTCCTCCGGTTGAGGTTTCCCGGCTGCTTCCCGTTGCTTTTGCTGCCCGGCCCAAGACTCGCCGCCCCCGCTCTTCCGGTTCCGCACCTCTTCATCCGCATCCTCGACGACAGTCTCACGAAAGTCAATCACTAAAGCGACGGGGACCAGGCCCGGGGTTTCTATCTCCAGCAACCTGGCTTCATCGTCGCGTGCCACGCTACGGGATAAACATTCCATCCCGGGAAGCCGCCATGCATTCTACTACAACCACCCCCTTTTGAACTGCCGAGAAACATCTCATCCATGCCATCAAGTGTTGCCGCCTTGTCAAAGTCTCCCAATCATACCGGTGACATTCACGGTAGGATCTTAATGCGGTAGGCCTGCAGTTACTACTGTAGGTTCGGAATGCCAATCGGCCAAAGTTAAGCCTTGGGGCCTTCGTCTGGTCTCTGGGAATCTTGGCCCAAGCGGTGCCATCACCTCAAACATGACTTGTTTTCACTCCAAGTCTCGATCCCACTGAGTCATGGTGGCTTGTTGGCCTGACCAGAGCCGTGCTCTCTCACGAGATCCCCTGACTCGAGATGGTTGAGATCGCTACCAATGCCGATGGCGGCGAATCCAACCTGCTACTCACACTCCAGTCACACGCCCAAGTGAGCCCGCACACATGCGGCAGGCCATGCAATCGGCCGTCCTCCAGACCGCCCAGCAGCCCCGCCCAGGACAAGTGGTCCACTCCGTCTGTTTGGAAACCGTTTGTGGGTCATGTTCCGTAGTTTCTCTCGGTTCTTTCGTTGCGTCGAGGATCTGAGAGGCCGAGAATGTTACTCTTCCAGATACCACGGGCTTTATTGCGTTCTCTGCCGGAAAATGTTGTGCAATCGTCGGTCATGACGTTGGGATATGCGATGCCGAACCTCCCAGATGACCTATATCAGCAACCATCCAGCTAACCCTTTAGTCTCGCCGTCCTTTGACAGACCATGCTCCGATCCATCAAACTTCTTTCTTTGACTTCTGTCAGTTTTCGTTCGCCTTGGCATCTTCCGTTTTGTCGACTCCCGTCACGCTCACTCGCCGAAAGGTGGTTCAACCATGGGAGACTTCTTGCTCCCTCAGACCGCGCAACCCGGAGATCGGGATGCGACTAGACGGCTATCGGCACCCATTCATAGCGAACGCCATGTTCGGGTGATTTGCGTGGGCGCCGGCGCCTCCGGCTTGTTGATGGCGTACAAGCTGCAGAAACACTTCCACAACTACTCCTTAGTATGCTACGAAAAGAACCAGGCAGTCAGTGGTACATGGTTTGAAAACAGATATCCAGGGTTTGGCAACTCTCATCATTGCCTTTTGACGTATCAACTAACTCTGGACGTTCCCCAGCTGTGCCTGCGATGTACCTTCGCACAATTACACCTGGAGTTTCGAGCCTAAGCTGGACTGGTCAGCCGTATACCCGCCGGCGCCAGAGATTCGAGAGTATTTCGAGAGCTTTGCAAGGAAGTACTCGCTGTACCAGTATATCAAGCTGCAGCACCAAGTAGTAGGGGCATTTTGGAACTCCAAGGAGGGGGGTTATGATGTCCACGTGAAGGATACGCAGACGGGCACCACTGTCGTCGACCATTGCGACGTCCTCATCAATGCTGGCGGCATCCTGAACAACTGGAAGTGGCCTGCCATCCCTGGACTTGACAAGTACAAAGGCACCCTCCTGCACACAGCCAATTGGGATGACTCCGTCTCCTTGGAAGGCAAGCATGTCGGCCTCATCGGCAATGGATCCTCGGGTATCCAGGTACTGCCCGCAATACGCGACAAGTGTCACAAGGTGACGACCTTCATTCGCGAACCGACGTGGGTGTCTCCTGTACAAGGACTCGAGCAGCACCAGTTCAGCCCCGAGGAGCTGAAAGATTTCCGCGAGAAGCCTGGAGCGTTGATGGAATATCGCAAAAACATTGAATCTGGCCTCAACGGGCAGTTCGGGATCTTTCTGAAGAACAACAAGATCAATCAGGAGACGCACGCCTACATGCTTCAGCAGATGAAGGAAAAGCTCAACAGCCCCTACCTCGAAGACAAACTCATCCCCGAGTGGAGCGTTGGCTGCCGCCGTCTCACCCCTGGTGTGAACTACCTTGAGTCTCTCACAAAGCCCAATGTCGAAGTGGTATACGGCGAGATCACCGAGGTAACTGAGCGCGGGTGCGTCAGTGACAACGGCCAAGAGTACCCTGTAGACATTCTCATCTGCGCCACCGGTTTCGATACATCCTTCAAGCCGCGCTTCCCCGTTGTCGCTCCATCGGGTGAGAACCTCCAAGATAAATGGGCCGTCAATCCGGAATCGTATTTTGGAATGGCCGCGTCTGGCTTCCCCAATTACTTCCATATGCTTGGCCCCAACTGCCCCATAGGCAATGGCCCCGTTCTGTCCGCAATAGAGGCACAGGCCGACTGGATGCTCAAGATTGTGGATCGGTACCAGACCAACAACATTGTCGAGTTCGCTGCGAAGGAGGAGGCTGTGCGGGACTTTGTCGAGTACAAAGAGTGGTTCATGACCAAGACGGTATGGGCAGACCCGTGCCGTTCGTGGTACAAGCCGCGGGCCGATGGGCCTGTTGTGGCGTTGTGGCCCGGCTCGACACTTCATTACATTGAAGCTATCAAGGAAGTTCGATTTGACGACCTCGACGTGAAGTACGCCGGCAATCGCTTTTCGTGGTTGGGCAATGGGTACTCTCAGACGGAGCTTGATGACACCTCGGACTGGGCATACTACATCAGAGACAAGGATGATGATCCACCCCTGACCACCGCCGGAAAGCGAAAGATTCTGACTAGGAGCGGATCGGTTAAGGGTAGAAGTCTTGTTTCTTTCAGTGGCAAGCCGGAGGACGCTGAGCCTGGGCCGGCTAAAGAGATGGCCCGCCTATGATGGATGTTGTGTTGAGAGAACTACTGCTTCTGAGCAATTTCAGTGATGATACAATACTAGCTGTGAGCGAGCAACTTACATAGCGTTCTGTTTATGCATCAGACATTGCATCAATCTGCTTCTTTCCTTCACCTTAATCGTGACGTTCACTGGGTGATGAATCAAAGGCGGTGACTTCCCAGGTATGTCTTGATAATCGACGAGGGGCTCGTCTGATGCTTATTGCACGTCGTGAATCAGAAAAGAGCAACGGTCTCGTCACCGCTCGTATAAAGCCACACACAAACGACCGTAAGTGCGGACACGGAAGCTTTAGATACCACTTTCACAATTCCCGAGCTCCAGAAGACATCATGGTCAGCACAATCTTGCCACTGCTATTGGTATGGAGTTTGTTGGGCGCTGGGGTGTTTGCAGAGAAAACCAGCACGCCAAACACAGGGTACGTCAGCGGAGGGGCCGTTGCTGGTATAGTTGTCGGTGGCGTGTGCGTTGTTGCACTCATGGGGTTGGCCGTCCACCTTGCACTTAAGAACTCTTGGTAGTTGGAAGAAAAGGGAATGGTTCATTCGAGGTATTGAGCCAACCTCACAGACGAACACCCAAGCATGATCGCCGGGACATCTGCAGTAGATGGTTCGGCGGTCAAACTTTTACAAAATTTCGCCTCATCGAGCTGCCACGCGGGGTCACAGGTTTGGGGAACCAGAACATAGGCGACCAACAAATACATACATCGTATGGAATCGAGACGGGGTCGCAGAAGAAGCCATCTGGTCGGAGAGGTGAAGTGGTAGTGGGTATTTATCAAGACCATTACAATCGAGCTGGATTCTAGGCCGTCTGGGCTTCCGCCTGTTCTGCGTTCTGCTTCTTCGCTTTGTCAAAATCCGGCATTACTTTGGGTTCGTGCCCCAGAGCGACTACATCAACGTCAGTCAATAACCTGGCATTCCTTAGCTGGAGAAGGGATAACACTAACGCCTATCGAAGAGGAAGTATGAAGTGACGAGAAGGATGGGCATGGCGACCATGGTAGCGGTCCACTTCCTCGCCGCCGAGCCGTACGCTTTACGGTACTCTTTGCTGCCTGGAGCCGGTGTTTTTGGGGTCTCCGTCGCCGCGGAAGATGGCAGAGTGGTCTGACGAGCTTCAGGCCGCGCGGGGGCAATTGTAGGCGTAATATTGTGCGGGACCGGCGTGGGAATTGCTGCCGGGGCAGCCTTAGACATGGTTGACGCAGACGGAACGGTGGGGTTTGCGATAGGTGCCGCCGTTGTAGGGGCCGAGGGTGTCTTAGCAGTTGTCTTAACCGATGTTGCTGCAGCGGCCACAGACGTGGCGATCTTGGGCTTTGTTGTAACGGCGGCAGGCTTCGAGGCAGTGACCTTCGCAGCCGTGGCCGTTTTCGCGGCGATCGCCTTCTTGGGCGCAATCGCGGATGTTGCAGTCGTAGTCTTCGCCGCCGTCCTCGTCGCCGTCTTCGTAGCCAGTTTGGCAGCGGTTGCAGTCGTCTTCTTCACAACCTTCGTGGCTTTCGCAGCTGTGCTCGTGGACGTGGCGGTCTTGGGCGCTGTAGCAGCAGCGCTTGTCTTGGAGGCCGCGGCGACTGTGGTAATGGGCTTCTTCGTCGCGGCAGCCGCAGTGCTGACACTTTTCTTCGTAGTCGTCGTCGTCTTCTTGGCTGCCGCTGCAGCGGCGGTGGTCTTCGGGACAGCGACCGTCGTGGTCGTGGAAGTCGTGGCCGTCTTCGCGCGAGTCGTATAGCATCGTTCCGCTAGGAGCCCCGCGCGACGCGGGGTCACCGGCGACTGAGCGGCAAAAACACGCCAGGCGGTGCTCGTAAGTGATCGAGAGAGAGTCATTAAAGCCATGGTGAGAATATCGTTACAATAGCTGAAAGATCACACGGTTGCCGGCAATGTTCCGTTTCAAAGCGCGGTAGGTGTAGCTCGACAATTTTTTTTTCCCGACTCGCATTCGGTCTTGAAGAATCATCTCGCTGTACGGAGAAGAATAGACAGGGATGTGGTGCCGTTAATTGAATTGCGCCGTCAACAGATCGGCATTATGGGCGCAGAATGCGACTCTAGCTCGGGCAAGAGCGCGTTCGCGTCGTGATGGTTCATGCATTAGAGATTATCGTCAAGCCAGAAATGTCGCTGACATCAAACTGGACACCTAGATCCGTGAACGCAGCTGGCGCCAGGTGGTGCCGTGCTTATCGGACACTGGGCAGCAGTACCTTACCTAGGTGGATCAGGTTTTTCCGTCAGGAGCTTCCAAGGTCTTCACGCTTGAGGAAGTCAATGTCAACGACGTGCTATCCTAGTTGGGGACTCCTCCAGCTCAGATAACCACATGCTGGACGAGCATATACACGAGAACGTACAGCTGTGGGCATTTGGCAACAAGGAAATAGCCCAGGTAGTCGCACCTGCTGCCGGCGTTGGAGTCTGGTTCTCGCTCCCAGCATCTCCAGCAGGCCCTTCACGATGCATGGCTGGGAACGTCGTGAGTCCCATACAAGGGGGCCGGCTACCGGATTGTTGTTTGATATTAGCTGGTAAGGTCATGTTTGTGAGGCTTTTCCCGCTCACCCTCGTCGGGCCCAGTCCAGCGCGGAATGTTTGTCGACCAGTTGACGGTACCTGCCGGCAAGTGGTGGCACAAAGGTTGGTACTGGGTAGATTCTCCGCTTCGCACCTTAGGTGTACTGACTTGAAAAGGTGTAGAGCCTCGATAGCCTAGTTGGTAAGGGATCTTGTCATGATGATTGAGAGATACTCACAACTTGCTCGGTACATGGGCTGACGGTGACCGAGGAGGTCTGGCATTACTCAGCATCTCTCTACTACATCTCGGTCAAAGACCAGCACCGGCAGTGCTTGCCTGAGCAGAATTCAAGTGGCTTTCTATACCTCGTGTCTTAGCGACGCCGCCAGTGGCCATCGCTCATCGATATTTCGATTGGCCCTCGACTAGGCTGCTCTTGGGCTTTGGCGATTCCGAAATTTGAAGGCAGGACGGCAAAACCAATTTATACCGCGGTCGCCCAACTAAGGCACAGAAGTTTCTACCTACGGAGATGCCGTATCATCGGTCGGGGGTGAACATCCGCTTTCAGCGTCTCCACGAGGGCGCCATTGCGCATCCAGAATCGAGCACCAGGGCTTCTGGCGTCTCTTTGGGGATTTGACCCTATATGCAAGTGCGTACAGGCCCAGTATTGCCAAAGAGTTGCAACGAAACGACAGCGGGAGGCCAGGGTCATAAATGAAACGAGATCGCGTCGATCTGGTCATCCCTCAAGGTGTTGCATGGCAATTGTCGAGAGACTTTTGCCGTACCGAACGGCCTGGACGCATGCTATTGAGCTGAGGATGGTGCCACCAGGATGCGATGGCAGTTCGCTTGAGAGTCTGCGTAATTGCAAACGGCCCAATTGGGTGCTGCATGTTCCCCTGTATACCGCTTCGTTTTCCTCTCCTTTACCGACAACAATGCAGTGCTAACCTTCAAGCAATGGCGCGGTGGAGGAGAAAAATAATTGGGGATCAAGGGAAACCCCGCTCGGGTAAGTGAGACACCCTCCGTCCAAGTTGTTCATCATGGCCTGATCATCTGCAGATTGATGTAGCAGTGAAATGCAAGTATCCATGCCCACAGTCAATCCATGAAACTACGGCTCCCTACGGCGGCATACGGTATGCGGTTGGACTGGGCGTTGCCGTCAATTCAATCCAATTACGCCGGGCTCTCCGCGAAACCAGAAAAGAGAGAGCGGGTGAGTGTTTGACCTTTTTCTTGTTTGTTTCTCTACTTGTTGCCGAGATTTTTATGAGATCTCTAATGCATCCTTTGTATCTCTAGAGCTTGATGTGGTATCGTCCTTCCCCTCACCGGTGTCTCTACCGTTCCTTTCCCCACATGCATATACACAGACAGTCTTTGGGTTGACTTCTGCGTGGCCACCCTTTCACCAACATGTTTAGATTCCTACTTGGTGTTGTTAAAGCGCTCGATGCCGTTCTTGATGCGCTTGTCAATGCCCTTGGCCATCTTCTCGAGAGGTAGCCTGTCATCGATGCGCTTGACGATGCGGGAGACAGGGGGTTCCACGCGCTTGATGCCTCTCTCAGCAGCCGGGGTGAAGTACGAGATGTTTCGCTCCCAGCGAGGAGCCCACTTTGTCGTCTGCATGGCGAGACGCTGCTCAGCGCCGGGCAGCATGAGGTAGATGGGGAGAAAGGCACCGACAGTGGCGACACCGTAGCAGAGAGTCTCGGTGGACTTTGCGGCAGGAATACGCGGAGCCATTGTGAAATCTGCAGGAAATGAAGTCGAATTAACAACCAAGCCAAAAGGACAGGCGGGCGTTGGTACAGTGTATAGCGGGTAGTGGGTGACAATTCGACGACGTAGAGTCGACGGATGCACCAAGGAAAGCCACGCTGTTCGTACCTTTCGATGTGTCTAGCGTAAAAAGGATAATAATAATAGGCTCCCAAGTACTACGGCCGGTCGAAAGAGGTTGGGGTGTTGCAAGCGTTGCAGTTGGCTCAGCGTTGGTTGATGCGTTTCTCGAAGTAAATGGATGCAGCGGTTGAATGAGTCTGAAAGATGGAAGAGATGATTAGATGGATGAAGACATGTCGCACAGCGGGAGTCCAAGGGGAAAAGCTACGAGGCAGATGGCGTCCTCTTTAAGGAATCTCGGATTCAGGGGCAGCGCCTCGACATCTACCCGTCTTGAGCGTGCGGGGTAAGCCAGATCATCACGCGGACTGCCAGCCATACGTCGCAGGCCAACGAGGAGGCGAGGGGAAGAGGGGCAAGGAGAGTATGGTGAGTCCAAACGAGGGAAACCAAGCAAAGCGAGGAGACGCACGCACACCCAGTCGAAAAGCAAACCAGGGGCGATGCCTTTGTCTGCGCTTGTGTAGGTAGGGGCAGGTCAGTCGCCTGGTGCAACGCTACAGACATGAGTGTGGGCAGATCAGTGACGCAAGCATGGCCTGGTCGATAGCGATTCGGATACCGTTGACCGGCGTGGACCTCCTGGCGGTGGTTCAGCGAACATACCACCTCTGCAGCACCAGAATGTTGTCCAAACTGGCCATTGCCGTGGGTTCTCGTTCGAGCTCGAGTCGACCCGTCTCCCTACCTACCTAGATAAGGTAATTAGATAGACGGGTCGAGTGCTAGAATGGAAACAAACACAACCTACTGAGGGGACCCTGATGTGTCTCCCCAAATTGCAAAGCGCCCGCAATGGAGGCAGCAAGAGGCCACCCCACACGAACCATCCAGGCCAGGAAGGTCCGAGGCGACGTGCTGAAAACAGTCTTCCAATTGCATGAATGACATGCCGCTTTCTCTGGACTCTGAAGGTGTCGGTGTGCTGAGGTGAGCCGGCTGCAGCCAATAAAAACAAAGACGGGCAGGGAGAAGGCACGCCGGCGCAAACACACGACCACTGTGGGGCGATGAGCAACAGGGGACCCGCCTGAAACCCACTTCCCCAGACGCTGTAATTCCGGGGAAAACAGCGCTAAACCTCGAAGGCGCACAGGATCCCCAGCGCGCCCCCCAGTGGTCCCGATACCCGCGCCCGCACCACAGCTGGGTGCAGCGGCACAGCGGGAGACACTGGGCACCGCACCTCCCGCCCCCCTCAGGGTCCACCCGCCTGGTAGTGTCGCTGATGCTGACGACGTGGACTCACAATCAATCGGAAAGCAAGACGCAGTCTCAGCTTGTGCACTTTGATGCTGAGTATATGCCTCCAATTCCTGAGGGCACATTCGCGCAATGAGGGAGGGTCTGCGGCGGTGACTTTTGACGGCGACCGCAAAGATCAGGGCATTAAACGACTCCCACCCTACCTGACCTGCCACATTTGTCTTCTAGTTACCCGACCAAAGTACACATATGGGTTGGACGCAGCATGCAGTGGCAGTGGTACTTTAACCCATGGAAGTATTAGAGAGTGGGCCCGGGTATGTGCCGGTACCTCCGGGAAGGTAGATAGCTTGCGTTGGATCGTCGCCCAGCCCGCGCCGAATGGGGTCAGGTGGCAGAACCCCCGCCCTATGGCGTGCCAGGCATCAGGTCTGGCTCCTCTCACGATGTTGAGTCAACACCAAGTGCCAGATACCTTGCTCTCTTACATGTGAAGTGGAGTCGTAGATTTCTACAGCCTCAACCAAGATAGTAGTCCCAGCATCACTTTCACCTTGCATGAGCCGAAAGAAGTCTTGCGAAGCAATCGTGAACTCCGGCCATTCGGATATTTTGAACATCGCTGCTATCCCTCACAATTGCACAATCTATTGAGTGCCCTCGGCCCACCATTCGTTTTCCCTCCGACAGCCAATCTCAGGCCCAGCCTCAGAGCCGTCCTGTGGTATCCAACCCATTTCGAATCAGGAGAGAAGACAAGGCTGGAGATATATGCACATACTCTTCCGACCGGGTATCCAATAGCACTACGCATCGAATCCTCGCCAGTCAATACTCGCCGTCTATATCACCGATGGCACACATATTGAGCTCCCAATCTGCAGCTTGTCGCAGTTGAGCTTGTTATTGGCCTTGACCAGATCCTCCACTCTCATCTTGTGTTTCTCTGCAATAGCCCAGCACGTATCACCTTTGTGGATCTTGTACGGTACCGCCTGTCCACCACACTGAGGCAACTGCTCCGAAGGCGTCCGGTAAAGCCACCAGGTAAGCAACATGAGGAATAGCCCGATGATAAGGAAGAAGTTGAGCAACGGCTGCCAGCCCTGTCGCCAATTCTTTCTCTCCTCCTCCCACATGTGGTGTCTGAGGGCAGCGTCGATGGGCTCGTGGCGCGAGGGTCGTCCACCATTCGAAACCTGCGTCAACTGGCCGTATTCGTTGCCTGGGGCACCCTCCCAGTAGCTGCCGTCTGCATCACGGTATGTATATATCTGCGTGTCGGCATCGTAGCCCACTCGCTGCATGCCGTCGGGCAGCCGTTCTTCGTCCGTGTCGTAGCGGGAGAAACGAGACATGATCGGAAAGTTCGGAGGCGATGGGATCGAAGGTAGATAGAGGCAGAGGAAACGGATTTTTGCAATGGGCTTTCTCAAATTCGACCAGCTTCAAGTCCTTCTTACAGCGGGCGTTGTTTTGATGAACACGCAAGCAACAGCGATGACTGCCGTGGCTCATCCAGGGGGCTGAGTTACTGGGGCTGAGCGCCAGTCACACCACGCAGACGTCATTTGGGTAGGTGTCTGCTTATGTCATACCGAGGATAATCCGATAAGCCGGTGCGATCGCCGCCTCACCGGAAAGGCTCTTCCGACCAATGCAGCCAGGGCAAGTCCTCCGTGTCAAGCACTCAATTGTCCCTTGACGAAGCATCTCGCCATTACGGATATTCCGTTCAAAGTCGCACATCAAATTTCAGCTCCAGTAACCGTAGCTAGACTTGTGGTGGCACCTGCCCGCAGGTTCCACAGTGGTCTATGCAGCCTTGCCGCCCAACCCTTCTCCAGCTAGTTTCTCCCGACATCACCTCGCCCAGCTACGTGCCTCGTCCGTAATTCATGGCTTCCTCGAATGAGCCATCCATTTCCTTACGTCTCTTTGAGACAGGTCTTCAGAAGGTCCCTCTCGATAATCATGTCTTTCCACGAGACCAACTCGTCTACGTCCCAGTTCACCCACACGAATCGCCCGTTCAGAAACGCAGCCTTCTCTGAGGCTGCCCATACCACGAAGTCCGCTGCAAGCTTCACATCAGTTTGGGATCTGTTCAGCTTGGACTTGGTTAGCATGGCCGACTGCACCGCCCCGGGATGGAGTGAGATGACGCGCGCCTCTGACGCTGGTATTTCGATGGCGATGACTTCCGCCATCCGCAGAATCGCCGCTTTGCTCGATGAGTAGCCACTCAGGCCAGGCATGCTTGTATCGTGCGCCGCTCTGGTATTGATATTGATTATGACACCCGGAGTGCTGGCCCTGTGTCCTCTGCGGTGTCGGAGGTAAGCCTGTGTGACAACAGCTGTACCGAAGACGTTGGTCTCAAACGCCTGCCACCAGTCTTTCAAATCCGCGTCGACAAAAATATCTGGCTCCGGGAGGTATCCGGCATTGTTGACCAGTATGTCTGGAGACCGTTCCATTTTGGAAAAGGCGGCTGCGACGTCGTCCTGGTTTGACACACTCCCCACATGGATTGATACCCTCAGATTGACAAACTCCGCCGCAAGGTTCTCAGCGGTGTCCCTTAGTGTAGACTCATTTCGACCCATGAGAATGAGCTCGGCCACGTTGGCTTCGGCGAATGAACAGGCCATGGTTGTTCCAATTCCTGAGCCACCTCCGGTCAACAGGACCGTCTTGCCCGAAAACTCCTCCCGGACTAGAGTTGGTGACACTCCTGGATAGGTCTCGTAATGTTCTGACTTGATGAAGGACGCCATGGTGAGATCGGAGTGTTCTTTGGGTAGGTGTCTGGTCGTTCCACGTCGAGGGCCCGCGTGAGGGTGTATAGCAGACCGTCGCTGGTTGGGTCTATGGCGGAGACATGGACAGCCCAAGGTGGGTATCCTTTTGTCTCCTTCAGAGCAGCTTCTGGGAAATATGCCTGGCTGGCAAAACGGATGATGTGGCTGCTACAGCTCGACGGTCAATGCGGCCCTATTCCCACAGGTAACCAAAGGCCTGAATGGTAGAGGTCTGAGCATGTTAGAGTTCAGGACTTCCGTGAGATTGATGCCACAGATGTTCTGACTAATGAGCCTCAGTCCGGACGGCAACGGTTGCGATGTCGAGGCCTCGGTCGTAGTATTGATCATTTCATGAAAATTTCAACTGCTCTTCTACCTAATAGGTTCTGTTGTCTTGAATTCGCGTGGTAAGGTACATGAGAGTAGACTATTGCTCAATTTTTCACTCCATATGGAGTACCCATACTAGGTTTGAGCCAGTTCCTGTGGGCTCAGGCCATCCATCCTTGCGACATTTCTTTCATCGTTCTTCCGTTTCCAGGATCTCAATGTTCGTGAAGTCGGAAGGGTCAAGAACGGGTTCGCTCTGACCACACGAATATACCCCGAACATAACTCCGCAGAATGCTCCACCCACAGGAGGATATATGGTCAAATTTTCAGATTTGAACGATACGTTTGCCGTGATTCCGCCGATGTCAAGACTCATCTCGTATTTGGTCGGCTGCGCGGCGATGGCCAGCTGCACATGGTGATCCAAGTCCAGTCCCGGGCATGCTGAGGTCTTGGATCGAAGAACCGGGTAACCAACCTGTAGTCATTAGCAACAGCCACGAGTGTCGATGCTCCCGGCCTCTGTACCTTGAGTTCGCTGACCTTGCCTGTAGGCTCTCTTGTCACAATTGTCGGAACAGCCAGGCTTCCGTCATCTTCCCGCACCGCCGCAATTCCGATGGTAGCGTATGAATACTGGCTCCACCAGACGGTGATGCCAGACTCATATCCTGCTCTGCTGGGTTTGAAAATCATCTCCGCCCTGAACGACTCGTTGTATGACGTCTGTTTCCTGAGCAACATCGCAGGAGACTCTGGGCTGTTGAGGTCGAAACAGTTTCCGAATAACCTGAGATACCCCGGACGCTCAGTGAGGCTGTAGCAAGGCTTTATAGGTGTGTCTAAATATGTCAACTGCGGCACTCCAGTGCGATTGATGCACACCACATACTCTTATGGTACCAACCAAGCTCGAGGCTAGACTTTGATAGGTCCGCCCTCCATCTCACCCCGACTGCGTTTGCCACTGGTGCTTTCTGGACGTGCTCCCTGCCGACAGTTCGGAGAGTGATATTGCGACCCTGGTTGAATATGGGCCAGTCGTCTACCCAATCGACCCGAACGAGGAATGTCTCACGGCCCATCTGGGGCTCGATATACTTGCCCTCGGACTTCACGGGCCGAACACCTAGCATCACCGCCCACCATCTGCCATCACCGTCCTCAAATATGTCGCAGTGACCGGTTCTCTGTACCTCTTCTTCGGGGCCGTTGTACCACAAAGCCTGTCCTTGCCCCTCCCATGGACCGTATGGGCCGATGTCACTCCTGAAAACCCATTCCTGGTGGCCCGCTTCGGTGCCGCCCTCGGCAGTGAACAGGTAGTAGTACCTCCCCTTGCGAACGATGTGGGAACCTTCAGCTATTCCGTGCGGAGACTCACGGATGACTTGAGGGGGTGTGAGTGTCCTCCCAGTAGTGATGTCGATCTCCGAGATGTGGATTGCGAAGTCTTTCATTTTCAGTCCTGGCGTTCGCTTGCTCATACGCACTGTGGTAGAGAGATAAACCTTGTCGTCGTCATCCCAGAATAGCTGGGCTCCTGGTCAGAGACAACGTACCAATGTCGGGGACTGGGACTCACATCCTGATCGAATCCAGGGTTGTCAAAGTAAACAGGGTCTGACCAGGCGTTGTCGTTCCAGATGTTATCCGTCCAAACATAGAAGCCCCTTGGGAAGATGCGTTCCTACGAGTGAATGGATCAGATGAGCCGCCGCCAGTGATAACAGAGGATCTCACGTCGCTTGTCGGTCGATATCTCTGAAAAAGACCATTGGCCAAGTACCAGCGCTTTTCCTTGGGCCGATAGCGCAGAGTGCTTGCCCAGCTACCTGCACCAGGCTCAACTGTTCGTATCTCAATTTGACTTCGGCGTGTAAGTGCATGACCAATATGTTTCCAATTGATCAGATCTGTGGACGAGTAGATGGCGCATCCAGGGAAGTACTCGAAAGTTGAGGTGGACAGGAAGAACGTCGTTGGAGTGGAGTTTGTGGCTGGAACGACGCATACAGTCGGGTCTGGATTGAAGCCCGGAATCACAGGGTTGGAGAAGACAGCTCCATCTCTAACGGATGCCATGGTGATGCAACTCTCAGTGAGAGTCAAGCTGTTCCAGTGGATGTTCACTGTGGCACCAGGCAGACCTCAGGTCGCTTTCAAAAGCTTCCTATAAACAGGACAGAATCTGGCTTATGGTGCTTTTAAGTTGGGAGTTGGTCTCCAGATGCTTGCTGAGCGTGAGCTGGTGCTCGTCGATCGGGATCATTTTCTCCAGCAATCACAGGCCGTTCCTAGCTAGCTAAGCGATCTCCACTGTTTCCTAGTTATTTAAGCAGCCAAACTAGAAGATAGCTTTAGAAACTATACTACCCTTATTAACTTAAGATAGTATTATATACTTATATACTTAAGGTTTAAGAGTTCTACTTTTATTTATATAATACTAAAAGCTAGTATTTTAAAAAGACTATATAGTTTATAAAAAGATATATATTATTTAAGATAGGCTACTAGCTTTATATTATAAAATCTAATTAGTATTAACTATAAGAGCTAGACTAATCTCCTCGCTCTTTATTAATAACTTTTAGGTTATATAACTATAATTTAAATTTAGATATTATTTTTACTTCTATACTCTTCTATTAATTAAACTTTAACTATTATAATAGACTAACTTAACTATCTTCTTCTAGCTATTTCTATATATATACTATATTTAATATATACTTATTTTCTATTATTCTTTCTACTAGTTAAATATCTATATTATTAAAGAAGTTTTATAGCTTACTCTATAAGAAAGTTTATAATAGATAAAACTAATAAGAGCACTTTAGTTAGTACTATTAATATAGGTATAAGTATATTTAGGTGCGTAGTATATACGCCTATATAGTATAGGGTTATAGAAAGGGTTAAGTTATAATAAAAAGTAGTAATCCTAAGTATTTATAGGTATTTAATTATATAGATAATAATAAAGGAAGAGATATATTATAATAATTCCTATTAATATTATTAATAGGTTATTTCCTAAGGTAGGGGAAAATAAGGGGAAAGATAACTTAAAATATAACTTACTAAACTACTAATTATATAAGATACTTATATAACTATATATATTATATAATTAATATTACAGTTATAAGTTATAATAAATAGAGTATTTTTATATAAGGTTTTATACTTTAAAGTTTATTAGTTTATTTTATATAGAATATTTAAGTAAATAAATATTATTATAAGTATTATTATTATTATTATATAAGATATTATATATTAATATCCCCTCTTAAGGTACATATAGTTAATTTATAGTATATAGCTTACTTACTTAATATAAATATATATTATAAGTATAAAAAACTTAAAAAACCCTATAGGAAAAATAAAAGAAATATTCCTATATTATGTTATAACTAGTTAAAAAACTCTTATTAAAGAACCTTATTAATAAAAAAGTAAAAGAAAAACTAATAAGTTATTTCTTTAATATAGTTATTTTAAGTTTATTTATAGTATTAAAACCTAAATTAGTTAAATTAAAATTATAACTATTATATAGATATAAAGTTTTTTTTACTATTTTAGTTAAAGCTATATATTTAGCTTTAGAAGTAAATAAAGCTACTATTTTTTATTTTATAATATTATAATATATTATATTATATAATCCTTAGTAAAATATATAAATTAATATAAATTTTCTATTATTTAGGTTTTTAGTTTAATTAAAATCTAAATAATTTATTAAATCTTATATTATATTATTATTATAGTTATAATAAATTCCTTTATTAAAATAATTATTTATATAACTTTATAAATAATCTAAAGCTATAAAAAACTTTTTAGAAAAGTTTATTATATATCTTAATAATATTATAACTATAAAAGCTATATTATATTTAGTTTTTAAAACTAAATATAAGAAAACTTTAAGGGCTACTAGCCTTATATTATAAAATTTAACTAGTATTAACTATAAAAGCTAGACTAGTCCCCTTACCCTCTACTAATAACCTTTAGGTTATATAACTACTTAGATATCTTCTTCACCTCTACGCTCCTCTATTAGACTTTAACTATTATAACGAGCTAAGTTAACTATCTTCCTCTAGCTGCCTCTATCTCTGCTCCTCTAAGCTGCACTTACCCTTCACGCTATATTTAATTTATACTTATCTTCCTCTCTTCTACTATTTAGACGTCTACGCTATAAGCTCTGCTAGGTATAGAGACCTTAAGGCCTCTATACTATTACGCTATTAGATAATATCTTCTACTTTACTATATAGTCTTAATGTAGAACCCTACTACTATTAGCTATACTCTCACTATATTTACCCTTCTTAACTTACTAATAAATACTTAGGCTACTTTAGCTATCTTAAGGAAGTTTATAAAGTATTTATAAGTATTAAGATTATTATTAGTAGCTTTAACTATATCTATATTAATCTTAAAGCTATATAACTACTATAAATTATCTTTATTAGTTATAGTTTTAAGTAAATATAGCTAAGTAAATTTAAAAAAAGTTATCTTATTAGTATAAGTAAGTAAGTTATAACTAAAGCTCTTAATATCCTTAATATTAGTTTTATAGATTAAGTTATTTAGCTTAGCTTTATTTAGCTTATATATATATTTAAAGAGGGGGAAGGATATTATAGTTATTATATATAGAAGGATATAAGGAATAAGCTTAAGGCTTTATTTAAATAGTTAAGTTTTTATACTATAGCTATAAGAACCCTTTTAGCTATAATAGTAAAGAGTTATACTATTAAGTTTATACCCTTAAGTATAGGTTTAAGCTATTACTAAGCTTTAGCTATATTATAAATAATATACTTATAAATAATAGCGTTATAAATAATACTCTTATTAGTATATTTTACTACTCTACTACCTATTTACTTACCCTCTTCTATATAGCTAGGGATAAGTTAAACTAAGCGTTAATAACTAGTTATATTGAGATTTATTTATTTACTTTATTAAGATTAAGTATAGGTTAAAGTGCTACTATTAGGTTTTAGTATTATGAAAAAAAAAAGTATAGAGTGAACTGCAATACTTACTTATATAGGTTAACTAGACTGCTAATATAAGAAAACTTTAATTTACTACTAAAATTATAAAATCTCTTCTTTAGTAGTAATATATTTATTTATATATAATTTTATATTATCTCTTATAAGAGTTATAAATAGATTTATATTAGTTTTATTATATTTATTTAATATTTTTTATATATATTTAGTTTAATAAATAAAAAAAAACTTATTAAGTTTATTTATATTAAACTTATAGCTTAAAAAGGTATTAAATTCCCCTAATAATTATATTTTTATAAATTACTTAAGTTTATTATATATATAGTTATTAGTAGTAATATTATTAGCTATTAATAATATATTATCTATATAATAATAAATTATAGTTTTATAGCTATTTTTATTTAGTATAAATACTACTTTATTATAAAGTAAAATAATAAATCCTAATTTTAATAATATAGATTTTAAATAGTTATATTATAATCTAAAACTTTATTTTAACTTATATAAAGTTTTAAGAAGCTTATAGTAATATTTACTATTATTAGACTTATAGTTATAATTAAAATTAAATTCTAATTTATTTATAGTTTTATTATATAAAAACTTATTAATATTAATATATATATATCTATATCTATATTAGTATAAATAAATATTATAGTAATATTATATTATAGAAGAACTTAATCTTCTTTTATAGTAAATATAACTATAAACTTATAACTTTTAAATCTATAAATAATAGAAAAGGTTTCTAAGTAATTAATACCTAAATATTAATTAAAACCTTAAGTAGTCTATCTTATTTTATATTTATAAATATTATTTATTTTATTTTTTAATTTTTTAATATATATCTATTTACTACTTAATAAATAAATATTATTTAGTTTTTATATAATTTCTTAAGGTTTTATATTTTCTATTTAAGTTATCTCTAATTATATAGCTTAAATCTAATTATCTTTATAAAGAGAATTTAAACCTTATTTTATATTAGAAAGCTTTTTTAATATAATAATTAATAATATATAAAAAGCTTTATTTATAGAATTAGTTCTAATAGTCTTATTATTATTAATTATAATATTATTATTTATTTTATATATATTAAAAGTAAAGTAATCTTAAATAGTAAATAATAATATATTTTTAGTATTATTAACTATATTATTAACTTATTAATAGTTTTTTTTAGCTTCTTCTAATAGAGAGAGGATCTCTATTAATAACTTAGATTTTTCTTTATTTATTTCCTTATTATTAATATTAATAATTTTCTTATTATTATTATATAAAATATTTATATTAATATTAATACTATAGCTATTATTATATAAAATAATATTATAATCTCTATAGCTATTATTAATAGTATTATTATTATTATTTATATTATTATTACTATTAATAATAATCTTATTACTTAAATTTAGAAAAGTATCATTAGTTATAATAATATCTCTACTTATAATAAAATTATTACTATAAGAGATAGATTAATTAGAAATATCTCTTAATAAACTATTATAAATAGTATTATATCTATTATTATTTAGTATAATATTACTATTAGTATCCTTAAAGTAAGTATTTATATTTATAAGAAGTAGTTTATAATAAGAAATAAAAGTATTTTTTAAGATTTTAATATTTTAAAACTATAAAGTTCTCTTTAGTTATATATTTTAGATTTTATACTTATTAAATCTATAATTAATTATATAACTTTAATATATTTTAATATTTAGTTTTTTAATTTTAAGATTTTTGTTCTTATAGTAATATATATTACTTTATATTTTTATATTATTAATATTAAGTTTTATATTATTCTTTATTTTATAAAGTATTTTATATTTAATAAAGCTATAAAGAGTTTTATTATATATATAAAAAGTAATATAAAAAGCTTTACTTTATAAATAATATAATAAACTTAAATTATATAATATAAGTCTTATTTTATTAACTATAATATATATAATATATTTTATAAATCTATTAAGTTTATATATATAAAGAGGTTTTATATTATAAATAATCTTACTATTTATATATATAAATTTAATATATTTATTATTAAATTCTCTATTTCTATTAGTAAATACTTTTTTTATTCTTTTATTATTATTATTATTATTAACCTTAGTTTAAAATTTAAGAAACGTATTAAGTATAATTTCTCTAGCTTTATTTTTTAATAATTTTCTTTATATAAAGTAGGAATATTTATCTATAAAAATAATAAAAAGGTTATATTTATTATATATAGTAAGTATTATAAGCTTATATAAATCTAAAGCTATATAATCTAAATAATTTAGATTTTTATTATAAACCTATTCTTTACTAACCTTAGTAATAAATTTACTTTTATAGTAAGCTTTATAAAGTAGTAATTTATAGTTATTATTTTTATTATTTATATTTATATTTATAGTAGTATTATCGTTTATTTTTAAAAAAGCTTATAAATATATATATTTAAGATATTTATACTATAATTAGAAGTTATTATTATTATTGTTATTTATATTATTATTATTATTTATATTATTATTATTATTTATATTATTATTATTATTATTTATATTATTATTAGTTATAATATTATATATATAATAGTTATTATTATTAATAAGAAATTAAAAGAAATATAAGTTATTGTTTTTTACTTCTATAGTAATAATATAATTTTTATTAATATTATATAAAATAAGTTATTTCTATATAATAGAAGTAATCCTTAATAAATCTAACTTAGATTAACTAAGTAGATTAATATTTAGTTAAAATATATAGTAAATATCTTTTAATATAATAATATCATTATTAAAATATATTATTAAATTACTTTTTAAAATAGAAATAAGAGTTTTTATTTCTCTTTATTTTATTATTTTATTTATTTTTATAGGATTTTTTATAAAGTTATAATTATTAACTATATAAATAATAAATATAATATTAATATAAAAATTAATTATTCTTTTATTTTTATTAATATAACTCTTTATTTTTCTTTTTTCTTTAATAATAAATTAACTAATTAAATAACTTAAAGAAGAATTATTAGTATTTTAATTTATATTATTAAGAATTAAATAATATATATTTTTAAATAGAATATCTCTTCTTTCTCTATTAAAAGATAAATCTATTAAATTTATAGGATTTTTAAGATTATTAAGAGATATATAAAGAGTAATATTATTTATTATAGTTATATTAATTACTTCTTTTTCTTTATTTTTAATATTATTAATATTAATAAAAAGCTTTTTCTACTAACTAAATATTTTTTTAAAATATAAAAAAGTATAATTTTTACTAATATAATTTATTTTTTTATAATTTTTATAATATAAACCATTTTATTTTTTCTAAAGTTTTTTATTTATTATAGTTTTATTTTTATTATTATTATTTCTAGTTTTTTTTTTAAATTATTTTTAGTAGTAATATTATAAACTATTTTTTTATTTCTTTTTTTCTTATATTTATTTATAAGATTAATATATAAAGAGTTTAAGTTATAAATAATAAAATTAATCTTAAGAGATTAAATTATAGAGGTTATAAAAGTTTTATAAATCTTATTTAAACTATTAAATATATAAATTATAACTACTTAATTAAATAATTTAAGCTAATTATAAAATAAGTTATTTATAAGTTTTTTTATTTTATTTATATAGTTTTCTATAAATTTAAAATTATTTAAAAAATATTAAAAAACTTTTTATAAATTAAAAACTTATTTATAAAACTTATAAACTTATATAAAGTTTTTAAATATTTCTAAGTTATATAGGTATTAGAATTGTTTTTTATAACTTTAAAAAGTTTATTATTATAAAATAACTATATATAACTTAAAGCTTTATAGTTTTTATCTTTATTAATAAAAAAAAGATTTAATAAAGTTTATAGTAATATCTTTATTATATAATAAAGCTTTAATATATATAATATATACTTTATAATTCTTAAAACTTATAAGTTTAAGAAATTAAACTTTAAGATTAATTATTATTATTTTAATAAGTTATAATATATAGTTATAGCCTCTAGCTACTTATTATAATTTTTACTTAGAACTTATATTATAATAACCTTTAACTTACCCCTTTAGCTAACAGCTTACTAGTTATATAATTTTAGCTTTAGTCTTATTTCCCCTTATATATATAGTAATATATACTATCTATTAGATAGTCTTATCACTTTTAACGTTACTTTAATAATAACTTTATAATTTTAACTTAGTTTAATTACTATAGAAGTAGACTTTCTTTAACCTTTTAACCTTTCTTCTAACTTTTATATATACTTTTTATTAACTTAGCTATCTTCTTTATAGCTTATACTACACCCTCTAAGATTAATATCTATTATAATATTTTTAGAGCCTATTATACTGTTACTATAGTTTAAGCTTTCTATTAACTAAGCTAATATCCTTATAGTTCTATAGTTATTAGTAATATCCTTAATATTATAGTTAAGCCTAGTTAACTTACTAGCTATATAGCCTTACTAAAGATATTATTAAAATAGGCGTAATAGCTAGGATTAGTAGTAAATATAGCTACTTCCTATAATAAGATTTACTATAGTAGATAGGTATAAGTTATAGTTATAATATTAGTTCTTAGGACTATAAAGTAGGATATAGCTATAGTTATCCTATCTACTAAGCTCTATATATTAAAAGGTATTATCTTACTAATTATAGTAAAGCTAGCTTTATAATTAGTATTAATTCTAGCGTTTTAAGGTATACCTTAAATAAAGTCCTATAGTATAAAGCCTTATAGATTAGATAGAATAGAATATATTATAAAGGAATCTAAGTAGTTTACTTATAGGTTATAAGAATCTAAGTAGTTAATATAATAAGAAATAGGCTTATAGCTTAATATAAGTAGTAACGTCTTAAATATATAGCTAAAATAAGCTTTTATATAGCTAACCTTATAAGGCTATCTCTATATAGTAAGTTATATAGGTGAGGCTATTAACCTTACTAGTAATAAAGCTATTATTAATATAATACTAAGAGCTATAATAGGTAGCTATAGTTAGGTTTAGCGTAAGTAGTTATTCTAAGCCCCTAAGTATATATTATAATCTTCTTATTAAATAAAGTACTAGCTGAAGTGCTCTTATTAGATTTATCTACTATAAACCCTCTTATAAGGTAGGCTATAAAACTTCCTTAATATAATATATAGCTATAAGTTTTATATAAGATAAATAATAATAAAGTTATATAACCTAAGAGCTATTATATATATAGTATAGTAGTTCTTAAAGTAATATTATAATAGTTAGTTAAGGTTTAATTAATAAAAAGAGTAGTTTTTTTTTCTCTTTAATTAATATCTTTTTTAGCTAAACTTTTATTTAACTAAAGAGATATATATTTTATATAGTAAATTAGTTAAAAAGAAGTACTATAAATATAAATTTAAATTAAATTAAAAATAAACTAAAAAATAGTTTAAAAAAATAATCTAAAAAAATATAAATTAAATAAAGTAGTAATAAGAGATTATTTACTTAAGAAAAGATGAATAGAGGTATAATTAATTTATATAAGATTAAATATATAGATTTATAAAAAATATATTTTATAGAATTAAACTATTAGTTTAGCTAGTATATTAGCTTCTATAAAAATAATATAAATAGAAAAGTATTTAAAGGATTAATTTTTAGTATATATAACCTTTAAGTAGAAGTAGAGCTTTATAAGAAAGTAGAAGAGAGGTAAAAAAGTAGAAAAAATAGAGGTTATCTCTAAGCTATAAATATATTTAGAAGTATAATATATATACCTATATAGTATAAAGTTATAAATAGGGCTAAGTTATAATAAAAAGTAGTAATTTTAAGTATTTATAAGTATTTAATTATATAGATAATAATAAGAGAAGAGATATATTATAATAATTCTTATTAATATTATTAGTAGCCTCTAGCTAGCTACTATAATTTTTACTTAGAACTTATACTATAATAACCTCTAACTTCCCCCTTTAGCTAACAGCCTATTAGTTATATAATTATAGTCCTATAGATTACTATCTCTTCAGCCTTATTTCCCTTACGCACGCTAAGGTGCGCTATTATAATCTTATTACTTTTAATATCACTTTAATAATAACTTTATAACTTTAATTAAACTTAATTACTATAGACTTTCTATAACTTTTTAATCTATCTTTTAACTCTTATATATACCTTTTATTACTTAATCTTCTTCTCTACTGCCTACTTATACCTTATAATACTAATATTTATTAGAATATCTTTAGAAGCTATTATATTATTACTATTTTATAATTATTAGTAATATCTATAATTAGTTTAGCTAAGTTAGCTTATTAGCTATATTACTCTACTAAGGATATTATTAAAGTGAGCGTAATAGTTAGGATTAGTAGTAAATATAGCTATATCCTTTAGCTAAAGTATATAAACGCTTCTTATAGCTATACTACTAATATTAGTTTTTAAGACTATTAAGTATAACTTAGCTATAGTTATCTTATCCTTAAAGCTCTATAAGTAGAAAAGTATTAACTTACTAATTATAATAAACTTAGCTTTATAGTTAGTATTAATTATTATATTTTAGAGTATACTTTAAGTAAAGCCTTATAGTATAAAGCCTTATAGATTAGGTAGGATAGAATATATTATAAAGTTATAGGAAACTAAATAGTTTACTTATAGGATAAGGGATAGGCTTAAAGCTTAATAAGTAATATCTTAAGTATATAGTTAAAATAAGCTTTTTTATAGCTAAAGACTTTATAAAGCTATTACTATATAGTATAAGCTATATAGGTAAGGCTATTAACCTTACTAGTAATAAAGCTATTATTAATAAAGCTAATAGCTATAATAGGTAAGTTAAAGTTAGCGTAAATAGTTATTCTAAACCTTTAGGTATATATATTATGAAGCTACTAGACTAGACACTAACTGAAGTAATTTTACTGCTTTTTCCCCTACTGTCAAAACCCCTACTAAGTAGGCTTAAAACTTCCTTAATATTAATATATAAGTTATTTAGAAGTTTCTTTTTTTAATACTTCTATTTTAACTATATATTATAGATATTAATATACTTAGAATAAGTATTTATAGTCTTTCTTTTATTTATAATAAATCTTATTATTTATTAGTTATTATAATAGATATTCTATATATTATTTAGTTTATATTTAATATTTTTAAATAGCTTCTAGAGAGGTATTATCTTTTTTACTATTTCTATTAAACTTAAAAGCTTTATTTTAGTAATTAATATTATAACTATTATTTATTTAGTTACTTTTTTTTAGATTAATCTTCTAGATAATATTATAAAGTATTTTTATAAAGATTAATATATTATTTTATTATCTATATATAAAATATCTATAGCTATAAGTAAGATCTAAATATTTATAAATTTATTTCTTAAAATATTAAAATAAATTATAAAGTATTAAATAATATATAAATATTATATAATATATTTTATAATAATTAAATACTCTTAAGATAGCTTTATTAAGAATTAAAATAAAAATATTATAATAAATATAATATCTATTTTTATAAATATAGCTATATAGAGAATTAATTTAACTATCTCTTAAAAAGTTTTTACTTCTTATAATATTATTTATTTTTTATTTTTCTTAAGTTCTATTTAAATTTAAAAGTTTTAATAAATAAATAATATTTTATAAATTAAATTTCTAAATAACTTTCTTAATATATAAATTATAAACTAAAAAGATCTTTTAAGTTTTTTAGTTTTTTATAATTTTTACTCTTAAATATTATTTAATATCCTCTTATTTTTTAATTTTATATTCTTTTTTAATTTTATTAATAATCTTATAAATTTTATCTTTATAATTTTTATATAATAAAATAAAATAATTATTAATATAAAATATAACTATAACTTTTTAGTTAAAGTTTTAAAAGAAATAGAAATCCTCTTTTAAGTTTTATAGATTAAATCTCTTAAAAATAAAGCTAACTTTTTTATATTATAAAAGTAATATATTTTAAAATTTATGTAAAACTTTAGTTAACTTAATAATATATCTAATAAAGAAATCTAAATACTTTATAAATTTTTTAATATTTTTTAATATTTTATAAATAATTAGATCTCTTCTCTTTAATATTTTTATATTTAAAAATATATTAATAATATTATATTAATATACTTTATAGTGAAATTATATAGTAATTACTATTATAACTTAAAAAGTTTAAAAAGTAAAAATTATAATATAAATACTTTTAAGATCTCTTAGTTAGAGGTCTCCTCTTATAATAATTTAAGCTTTTATATTTATAAAATATCTATCTATATCTAGCTTATAAGTAAAGGTTTATTTTAAGGGGAGGGGTTTTAAATATACTCTTAAGTAGTTTAAAATCCTTTATATCTTAAAGTTTAGCTTCTAGCTATTTATTTTAATTTTTACTTATTTAGAGTAATAAACCTCTTAACTCTATACCTCTTAATAATATATATAGCCTTTAGTTATATAATTATAATCTCTATTTATATCTTTCTCTTAACTTTAGCTATACTTATATATATATATAACTTTACTATTTTTAACTTTACTTTAATAATAATATAGTTTATAATTACTTAATTAGTTAATTACTAACTATTAAACTATTAACTTATCCTCTCTCTTATATATTATTTATACTACTAATACTATCCTTATTACTACTTTACTATCTACTATTTATACTATTATTAGTAATACTTTCTCTATTTAGTATTAAGTTTATAGTTATAATACAGCCCCCCTATAAAAAGACTATAGCAAAATTTACCCTATATATAGGTATAATTCTAAAAACACTATATAAGTACTTTAACCTATCTATACCTTCTACTAATTAAGGAAAATAGTATAGAAACCCTATATATTCCTACTAGTAAGTAAACCCTTGCATAAAGTTAAACGCACACCTTAGCTAAATAGATTAGTAGAATAGTAATAGCGCTAGCTACATAGCATAAAGCTAGTAGCGCTATATATAGTAGGGCTAATTATATTAAGGCTAAAGGGGTTACTAAAGCTCTTATAGCTTAGTAATACTACTAAATAGAGATAACTTTTTAACTAAAGAGGTTATTATAAGAGGTTCTTATAGCTAGAAGTATAAAAAGCTCTACTACTATATATAAAGCTTTATACCCTTCCCTCTTCTTCTTCCTCATTTTATAACTTATAATAAATCCTTTATAATATCTATATTATATAAGGAATATAAGAATATTAACTCCTTATAAAGTATACCTTTCTATAAGTAAATAACTAAAAGTATTACTATATAGAATAATATCTATATACTAAATAAAACTTTTAAATTTAGTAATTACTTTTTTACTAATTAGTAGTATATTATTAAAGTAGTTATAGCTAAAGCTTTTATAAATACTTTTAGAAAGAACCCTCTATATACTATAATTAAAGCGATAGATAATAGCTTTATATACCTCTATATAGAGGCTATATATATTTCTAGCTATCTTAAGGAGTAGCCCTTCTTTATATAAACCTTTTATAATACTAAAGTAGAGGTAGTTTAAACTTAAGCTTAGTAAAGCTTAAATATTAGTAAGTACCTTTTATACTAAATAGAGAGAGTATTACTAATAATAATATAGCTACTATTGTCACGGCGCTGGCGCCGTGCCTGCCTCAGAGCGCGTCACGTGTCCAGGCACGTGACCTGTGGTGAGCGCGCTGGGCGCGCCTATAGAGCCCTCGCGCGCCCGCGCCCCCCACTTCCGACTTTTTCCTTCTACAACTTAATATCAATTAACCCAGGTTATCCATTGATGCGCGTTAGCTATCCCTCGTGAGCCTGTCGTAACACTATTAAGCTTATTAGCTTAGTATACTACTTTATTTATAAATAATATAAAGTATACTAAAGGCGTTAGCTAGCCTAATTAAATAAGAAGAATAATAGATAGTAAAGTAGTAATAAGGATAGTATTAGTAGTATAAGTAATATATAAGAGAGAGGATAAGTTAATAGTTTAGTAGTCTATAGTAATTAAGTAATTAAGTAATTATAAACTATATTATTACTAAAGTGAAGTTAAAGATAGTGAGGTTATTAACTAATATATATATATAAGTGTAGCTAAGGTTAGGAGAGATAGTTAGAGAGATTATATAACTAAAAGCTATATATATTATTAGGAGGCGTAGAGTTAGGAGGTCTATTGCTCTAAGTAGGTAAAAATTATAGTAAACAGCTAGAGGCCTTCTCTATTTAGTATAAAAGGTATTTATTAATAAACTTTAGAAGGCTACCTCTACTTTAGTATTATAGAAAGCTTATTTAAAAAAAAGGCTACTCTATAAAATATATAAATACTTTATTTACTTTTATAGCTAAGTTTATATACTTATTATTAATTAAGTTATATATCTTAAGGTTCCCTATAGAGGTATTAATAAGAGCTCTCTTAAGTATTATCCTAATTATATACTCTTTTTATATATTAAGCTATATAAAGAAAGAGAGGTTTTTATTAATTAGATTAATATTAAACTCTATAATAGGTTTTTATATACTATTTATATTAATAGATATATTAAGTTTAAAG
Source organism: Colletotrichum sp. SAR 10_71 (assembly GCA_025327135.1). Taxonomy (NCBI): domain Eukaryota; kingdom Fungi; phylum Ascomycota; class Sordariomycetes; order Glomerellales; family Glomerellaceae; genus Colletotrichum; species Colletotrichum sp. SAR 10_71. Next base: position 86,919 of record JAKMWS010000164.1, read on the forward strand.
TATCTATATATAAAGTTAGGTATTAATATTATAAAGGTTTCTTATAGGTTAGTAAGAAAGAAAAAAAGAGATAGATATAAAACTTTATATAGTAGTAGAGCTTTTTATACTTCTAGCTATAAGAACTTCTTATAATAACCTCTTTAGTTAAGGACTTATCTCTATTTAGTAGTATTATTAAGCTATAAGAACTTAAGTAACCTCTTTAGCTTTAATATAATTAGGCTTATTATATATAGTACTATTAGCTTTATACTATATAGCTAGCGCTATTACTATTCTATTAGTCTATTTAGCTAAAGTATATATTTAACTTTATAATATTTAGAGGGTTTACTTACTAATAAGAATATATAAGGTTTCTATACTATTTTCCTTAATTAGTAGAAGGTATAAATTAAAGTGCTTATATAGTATTTCTAGAATTATACCTATATATAGGGTGAATTTTACTATAGTCTTTTTATAAAGAGGCTATATTATAACTATAAACTTAATATCCTAAAGTTAATAACCTTTTTAAGCTCTTTATAATATAGAGTAATAAGTAGCTTCTAAAGCTAGTTAAGAAGCTTTTTAATCTCTTTTTAAATCTTTAGGAGTAATAATAACTATATATAATATATTTTATTAGATTATAATAAGAAATTAAGAGGAAGTATTAAAACTAATCCCTTATAAATATTATTTTTTAGGGGTTTATTTAATTTAGCTTTTATTATTTTATAAAATATATAATAAAGTTTTTTATTTTCTTTAATAGTTTTCTATTTATTTAATATAAAAGATATAAAAAAGTTATTTTATTCTTATTTATTAGATTTTAGGTTTTTATTTTCTATATTAATAGTATTATTAATATAAATAATAAAAATATTTTTAAGTTTATTTTAAAAATTACTTTTTTTATAAAAATAAGTTTAAATATAAGTTCTCTTTATATATAAATACTTTTTTTTAATTTAGAGGTTTCTTTTTATATATCTCTAAAGTTAAATTAATTTTTAAAAAGAAATAAATTCTTGTAAAAGCTATTAATATCTATTAGTTTAAAGTTTCTTATATCTTTTAATAAAGACTTTATTCTATTAATTAATTTTAAATTCTCTTAAAAGTTTAAAATATTAATAGTAATACTACTCTTAAAACCTCTATTATTAAAAAACTTTAAAGTTTATTTAAAAAAGTTACTTCTAAATATCTTATTAATAAGTTTTAAAGATTACTTAGGAATAAAAAAGTTATATTAAGCTATTTTAAATATAATTTTCTTATTTTCTTTATTTTATAATAACTATTATATTATAATTCTTTTATTAATTATAAGATTATTCTTATCTAAAATACTAAAGTTTATAAATATATTAGAAGCTAAAAATAATTCTTCTATCTTTTTAATTATAGTTTTTATAACTATTAGTTCTCATTCTTATTTAATATTTTTTTAAAGATATTAAATAAATAGCATCTTAAGGGGTGAATTTAAAAGGAATTAAAAGGCGTTAATTTCTAGGAAAAAGAGAAGGGAAATTCTAGCTCTTTAAATACTTTTAAGAAAGCGGATTTAATTATTATATATTTCTAACTATTATTAAAAATAAGTAATATACTATTTTTAGTAGAATTAAAGTTTTATAAAAACCTTAAATAAAGATTTAAATATAATATTAGTTATTTATTATTTATTAAATAATAATAGTATATAACTTTACTAAAGTTTATAAAATATATAATATTATATTTTATAAAAAAGAACTTACTTTTCTTAAAAGTAATATTTTATAAAATAATTACTTTCTTAAGTATTAAAATTTAGATTTTATAGAGATTATATATATTAAATATATATTTTATAAGATATTTAATATAATTATTTAAAACTACTTTAAACTCTTTTCTCTTTATCTCTTTTTTTCTATTTTTCTTAAAAATATGTATTTTATAACTATAAATATATATCCCTCTTTAGTAAAGTTAAGTTTTAAAGTTTTATAATATACTATAAACTAATATTTATATATTAAAATATCTTTTAAACTATTCTTTTTTAACTTTATTAAGGGATTTCTAATTTATTAATATATAAAAACTTATACTATATAAAAAGATACTTATAAATATTAATTTATTTTATTAAGTTTATAGTTATAACGCAGCCCCCCTACAAAAAGACTATAGCAAAATTCACCCTATATATAGGTATAATTCTAGAAACACTATATAGGCACCTTAACTTATACCCTCTACTAATTAAGGAAAATAGTATAGAAACCCTATACGTTCCTGCTAGCAGGCAAACCCCTATATAAAGTCGAACGCGCGCCCTAGCTGAATAGACCAGCAGAACAGTAACAGCGCCAGCCGCGTAGCGCGGGGCTAGCAGTACTGCACATAGTAGGGCTGATTATATTAGGGCTAAAGGGGTTACTGAGGCTCTTATAGCCTAGCAACAGCTTTGCTGAACCTTCTAGTGAGGTGAACGCTACTAAATAGAGATAACTCCTTAACTAAAGAGGTTATTATGAGAGGTTCTCATAACTAGAAGTATAAAAAGCTCTACTACTATGCGCAGGGCTTTATACCCTTCCCTCTTCCTCTTCCTCACCCTATAACTTATAATAAATCCTAAAGCATCTTTATAATATCTACACTACATAAGGAATATAAGAATACTAACCCTATATAAGGTATACCCTTCTTTAAGAATACAGCTAGGGATATTACTATATAGAATAATATCTATATACTAAATGAAACCCTTAAGTTTAGCGCACACTCTATCCCTAATTAGAAGCGCTTTATTAAGGTTATATTAGATAGAGCCTTTAGTAATACCCCTCTAGGGGACTCTATCTGCTAAGCGATTGTGGAGATAATAAGACTTAACGGCCTTAGCGTAGAGGCTATATGCGTCTCTAGCTATCCTGAGGAGTGGCCCTTCTTTGCGCAAACCCTCTATAATGCTAAGGCAGATGTAGCCTAAGCCTTGGTATAAGCCTAGTAGGGATTAGTGAGTGCGCTTTGTGCTGATTATATAGAGAGAGCGTTGCTGATGACGGTATAGCTGCTGCGAAGGTGTTAGCCGGCCTGATTGAATAAGAAGAATAGTGGATAGCGAAGCAGTAATAGGGATAGTGTTAGCAGCGTAAGTGATACGTGAGAGAGAGGATAGGTTAATAGTTTAGTAGTTAGTAATTAAGTAATTAAGTAATTATAAACTATATTATTGCTAAAGTGAAGTTGAAGATAGTGAAGTTATCTAGTGTGATATGTATATATAAGTGCAGCTGAGGTTAAGAGAGTTATAATTATATAACCTTAATTTATTTTATAATTTAAGTAGAAGCTTTATTAAGTTTAATATCTATATATTTTATATAATTCTTTTTTCTCTTATTAATTAGTTCTTTTATATAAAAAAAAGGAAACTTAATATTAATATTATTCTTTTAAACCTATTATTAATATTTAGTTATTTTTTAAATTATAATAATAAATCTATTAATATATTATCTTATTTCATATATAAAGAGTTTTTTCTATCTAAAAACTTAATTTTTAAAAGTTTATAATATTTAGAAGACTTTATAATAAGTTTTATTTTTAAAATAAAACTTAAAAAGCTTTTATATATATTTATCTTTAATTATAAAAAGCTATAAAGCTTCTAAATAAACTTCTAAGTAGTTAAATAAATTTTAAGAGATATATTAATAAAGATATCTACTTTTAGATTTAAATAGTATTTATAAAATAACTTATTATAAATATATTATAAAATAATCTTTATATTTTAAATAAATTAATTTCTTAATATTTATTTTCTAAATATTTTAAATTAAATATCTAAAAGTTTTTTAGTTAAAATATTTCGTTTATAAATAATAAAAATAAATATAATCTTTTTTTATAAGTTTAAAATTATAATAAAGTTACTCTTAAAAAGTTATAATTATTAATTATATAATATTTATAACTCTTAAATAATTTATATTAGAATAAATTTATAAAAAAAGTAAAATAAAGTAATTAAAAATAAATTTATATTTAAAAAATAAAATATTATTAATATATATAAATATTTAAAATAAAGTTTTAATTTCTCTATAATAGATTTTATTAATATATCTATTAAATTAAATATTAATACTTTTAAAAGAGGATTTTAAAATAATATTAATTTTAAAACCTTTAATATAAAGAACATTCTTAAAAATAAAATTCCCTATTTATTCTCTATTAAATTTATAAAAAATATTATAAGAAACTTTTATATTTATTTTATAAATTATTAAAACTTAATTTCTTATAATAACTTTTTTAGGTTTTTTAAATAGTTTATAATTTTATAAATAGCTTATACTATTAATAATATAGTTTAAAGCTATAATATTATAAACTATAGAAAGCTATAGAAAATTATTATTATTTCTATTTATATTAAAAATAGATTTAAATCTCTCTCTAAATATTTTAAAAGTAATTAAGTTTATATATAATAATATAATTATAATAATAATTAAGTTATTAAAATAAAAAATATTTTTAGTAATATATCTTTTTATTTTTATAATATTTATTAATTTAAGTTATTTTTTATATATAAAGTTATTATAAATTAATTTTTATTTTTTTAATAATATTTTAGTTTTAATAATATTTTAGTTTTAATATTATTTTAGATCTCTATAATAACTCTTAAAACTAACTAATAAGATATCTTATTAATTAATATAAATTTAATTCTTATATAATTTTTAAAAAACTAAATATATTATAAAGATTATTCTTTATTAATAAATTTTTAATATAAGTATTCTTTAGCTTCTTTAAAAGTATTTTTAAATTTTTAAAACTTCTTATTTTTAGATTTTAATTTTTTAAATTTAAATTCTCTTAAAACTAAACTTAATACTTCTAAGTTATTAGATTTATTACTAATTATTAAAAAAACTTTATTAATCTTAAGTTTTTTTTAAATAAAAGTTTAATTAAATAATTTTAATAAAAACTTTTCTATAATTCTCTAATTTAAGAAATAATTAGAATAATTCTTTATAAGTAATAAAATCTTAGATTATTTATTATACTTAATTAGAAGTAATTTAAATTTTAATAATTTATAAAAAGTATTTAACTATAAAAACTTTTTAAATATTTAAAATTTTATAAATTAATATTTAATAATAATAATTAATTAATTAGTTATAGAGATCTTTTAAATTAATATTTAAATAAATAGCTTTATAAAAGATATTAAAATAGTTTTTTTATAATAATTTAAATAGCTAAATTACTTTTTATAAACTTATTTTTAAATAATTTAACTACTATTTAAAAAGAAAAAAGTTTATTACTCTTATTATTTAAAATAATTTAGTTTAAAAGTTTTATAAATATATAAATATTAATATAAGATTTATATTATTTTTTAATTTAAAAATATCTAAAATATATACTTTAAATAGAAATAGTAGTTTATATTTTAAAATAAACTTAAATATAATATAGTTTTTATTAAATTTATTTAAGATTTAAAGCTTAATAATATTTATAAGCTTTTTATTAATATTTATAAGAAATTAGTTTTAAATATATTTTAAGAGTTAATTTTTAGTTTTCTAATTATTTTATATATTAACTTTTAAAATAAGTTATTATTTAATAAATATATTATATTTAATTTAGAAAAAATAATATTTAAAAATAATAAATATTAATTTAATTAGCTTAAAAAGAAGTTAAATATATATAAATATAAAAGTAACTAAAGTTTAAGTAATTTTATTTTTATTTTCCTCTTATTACTAAAAATTTATTTATTATCCTTTTTAAGTTTTATTCTTTTTTTATTTTATAAAATCCTTTTTATAAATATTTTATTTCTCTTTATTAATTTAATTAATATAATTCTTAAGAGATAAAATATTTATTTTATTAGTATTTTTAAAAATAGATATATTAAACTTATTAAAATTAACTAAATCTAAAATACTATATATAATATAAGTAATTTTAAAATAGTTAAACTAAACTAATTAATCTTTATAGATTCTTAACTTAATTTATAGATTTTTAAAATAAAAATTTATTTTAAAAGTTTTTCTAAATAAATAAAATATTTTATAAAATATAAAAAGTAGTTATATATAAATAGAAATATAAAAAGAAAAGAAAGAGATTTATTTACTTTATAGAATATTTTAATAATAATAAAAAAAATAAAATTAAAATTCTAATAAACTAAACTTATAACTACTAAAAATTAGTAATTAAAAGAGATAAAAGAATTTATAAAAAAATATATTTTACTTAAGAGGAAGTTATCCTCTTAAGTATCTTTAAATTATAAACTTATAAAGTTTATACTAGTTATATAACTTACTCTTTTAGTAAAGCTTACTAAGGGAGCTATATAAAGTAGAGGATATATTATAATATAAATTATTATAAGGCTTTATAAATAGGATAACTATAGCTATATCTTATTTTATAGTCTTAAAAGCTAATATTATAGCTATAGCTTATTTCTATCTACTTAAATAAATCTTATTAGAGGAATTAGTTATATTTACTATTAATCTTAGCTATTATACTTATTTTAATAATATATTTAGTAAAGTAGTATAGCTAGTAAGTTAATTAAGCTTAAATTAAAGATATTACTAATAACTATAAAACTATAAGGATATTAGTTTAGTTATTAAAAGGCTTAAACTAAGTATAAGCTATAAAGAAAATAGCTAAATTTAATAATAAAAGGTATATATAAGGAGTTTTGCTATCTAAGTAGATACTTCTAGCTAACTAAGCAGATACCTTACTCTTTTAACTAATTAGATTAATCAGATTAGTTAGCGCCTTATAATACTAACTTTAATATTATATATAACCTATTTTTATTCTTCTAACTTATTAATATTAATAATACTACTAAGATAGAGGTAATATAGTTAATTACTAACACTAATAATAATACGTATAAGGCTATACCTAACCCTCTAGAGGTTAGTATTAATAATAAGCCTATAGATATAATTTAAGAACTATAAAATTATCTTAATATATTTATATACCTTTATAGCTTTATAATTATTAAGAAGAATAGCTCTACTAAGTATAATAGTATTAATATATAATAGTCTCTAAGATATAATTATAATAGTATTAAGTTTGTAGTTATAATGCAGCCCCCCTGCAAAAAGACTATAGTAAAATTCACCCTATACGCAGGTATAATTCTAGAAATACTATATAGGCACTTTAACCTATGCCCTCTACTAATTAAGGAAAACAGTATAGAAACCTTATACGTTCTTATTAGTAAGTAAACCCCTGCATAAAGTTAAACGCACGCCCTAGCTAAATAGACTAGTAGAATAGTAATAGCGCTAGCTGCGCAGCGCAGGGCTAGTAGCGCTATATATAGTAGGGCTGATTATATTAGGGCTAAAGGGGTTACTGAGGCTCTTATAGCCTAGCGATAGCTTTATTAAACCTTCTAGTGAGGTGCTACAAATACTACTAAATAGAGATAACTCCTCAACTAAAGAGGTTATTACGAGAGGTTCTCATAGCTAGAAGTATAAAAAGCTTTACTACGCGTAGGGCCTTATGCCCTTCCCTCTTCTTAACCTATAATAAATCCTTTATAATATCTGCACTACGTAAGGAATATAAGAATACTAACCTTACATAAGGTATACCTTTCTTTAAGAATACAGCTAGGGATATTGCTATGTAGAATAATATCTATATGCTGGATGAAACCCTTAAGTTTAGCGTGTATTCTGTCTCTGATTAGAAGTGCTTTATTAGGGTTATGTTAGATAGAGCCCTTAGTAATACCTCTCTAGGGGACCCTATCTGCTAAGCGATCGTGGAGATGATAAGACTTAACGGCCTTAGTGTAGAGGCTACGCGCGTCTCTAGCTAAATTATAATAGTATATATACTACTAAAGGTATTAGATTATATAAGATTACTACTTAGAAAGTTAGCTATACTTAATAAAGTATTACTATTACTATTAAGTTAACTAGCTAGAAGTTTATATAGAGGTTTAAAAAGAGCTATAAGAAATATAACTACTTTACTTCTCTCTACCCCTCTATTTATATTACTTATTACTAGCTTACTTTATTATGAACTAAACTTATTACTAACCTCTCTAAGTATAAAGTAATTAAATTATAAATAGTAAGTATTATTATTTATAATATTATACTTATAGCCTTTAGCTGTTCACTATAATTTTTACTTACTTAGAGTAATAGACCTCCTAACTCTACACCTCCTAATAATATATATAGCTTTTAGTTATATAATCCTTAATAACCTCCTAACTCTTTAACTACCTCTCCTAACCTTAGCTACACTTATATATATATATTAATAACTTCACTATCTTTAACTTCACTTTAGTAATAATATAGTTTATAATTACTTAATTACTTAATTACTATAGACTACTAAACTATTAACCTATTCTCTCTCTTATATATTACTTATACTACTAATACTATCCTTATTACTACTTTGCTATCTATTATAATAGCTTCTTTAGAACTATACTATTATTAGTAACACTCTCTCTATTTAGTATAAAGCGTACTCACTAATAAGCTCTATTAAGATTATACCTAAGCTTAAGCTATATCTACTTTAGTATTATAGAAGGTTTATATAAAGAAAGCTTATTCTTTAGGATAGCTAAAAATATATATAGCCTCTACTTTAAAACTATTAGAGGTATTTATTACTTTAATTATAGTATAAAGAAGGTCTTTTTAGAGGTATTCTTAAAAGCTTAATTTAATACTATTATAATAAACTACTTTTAATTAGAGTTAGAGTACTTATTAAACTTAAAAGCTTTATTTAGTATATAGATATTATATTATATAGTAATAATCCTATCTATCTTCTTAAAGAAGGGTATACTTAGCGTAAAGTTAGTATTTTTATATTCTTTATATAGTATAAATATTATAAAAGATCTATTATAAGTTATAAGGATAGGTTATTAATATAGGTTTAAAAGTAAAAAAGAGGAAGAGGGAAAGGTATAAAGCTTTATACATAGTAGTAGAGCTTTTTATACTTCTAGCTATAAGAACTTCTTATAATAACCTCTTTAGTTAAGAAGTTATCTCTATTTAGTAGTATTTATAGATAACCTCTTTAGTTAAAGAGTTATCTCTCTTATACTAGTATTTATAATACCTTATTAGAAGATTTAATAAAGCTATTACTAAGCTATAAGAGCCTTAATAACCCTTTTAGCCCTAATATAATCAGCCTTACTATATATAGTGCTACTAGCCTTATACTATATAGCTAGCTATAAAAGAGTATATAATCGAAGTAATATTATTAGGAGTAGGAATATTATATAGTATTATAAAAGGGGGAAACTTTTCGTTTTATTAGTTATTATAATAAAATTCCTCATAATTAAGAATAACTATTTATAGCTAGTATAAATAGTTATTATTAATATAAAAGAAATAATATTAATAATAGTAATAATAGGTAAAAGGTAGTAATAATAAGTAGTAGTAATAGTTAGATAGATAAAACTATTAAATTACTTACTTTCTTAAAATCTATTTTAAGTAGAAAAATCTATTATATATATAATATATTTTTTCCTTATAAACTTTTACTTAGTTAGGTAATTATTTAATTAAGTAATTACTATTATAAGTAATTAACTATAAAAACTTTATTATAAAGTTAATTATTATAGCTTTATTTAATCTAATTTAGATATTCTAGATCTATAGTATTATTATAATTATAGTTTATAGATTTATTATAAATTATTAGTTTCTATTGTTTTAGTTTTAAATCTTTTATTAATAATAACTATATACTGAGAGCTAGTAGTTAGAGGAGACTAAAGAGTTTATAAAAAGGTGTATATTACTTAAGAGGAAGTTATCCTCTTAAGCGTCCTTAAATTATAAGCTTATAAAGCCTATATTAGTAATATAACCTACTCTCTTAGTAAAGCTTATTAAAAGGGCTATATAAAGTAGAGGATATATTATAAAATAAATTATTATATACCCTCTTAGCTATAAGAATAATTAAAAATATTTTATATATATATATAAAAATATTTATAAACCAAAAATATTATATAAAAACTAATTATATATAGAAAATTAGAAACCCCCTCTTAAAAAAGAATAACTTAAGAGCTTACTCCTTATAGTATAATTAAAAGAACCTTAATAAACTTTTTTAACTTATAATATATTTAGTTAGCTTTATAAATATATAAAATATACTAACTTATATATTTTATACTTATAAGTAAGGATAATTAATTAAGTAAATATAAATAAAGAGGAAATTTTTTTTAAAAGTATATATAAAATTCTCTTTTTTTTATATATTTTATTCTTATTTCTTATAAATATTTATTTTACTTATTTTCCTTTTCTCTTTTTATAATAATATCTAAAATATATCTTATAAAACTTTATACTCTCTTTTATAAATATCCTTTTATATATTTCTACCTTTTTAGATATTTTTTATTATTATTCTTCTTAAGAGTATTTAAAATACCTCTTAAGACTTCTAGTAATAAGTTACTTATATTATTTAAAAGTTATATTTCTTAAGAGTAGTAGAAAACCTTTTTATATATCTAAAAAGCTACTTAATAACATATAACTAAGCTTATAAAAACTATAAAGAATATAAATATTTAAGCTATTATTTTATGAGAACTTTATCTATTATTTTTAGTTCTCTAAGAGCTAGAGATTATTAATAATTATTATATAAACTCTCTCTTTTTTAAAAGAAAATAAAAAAAGCTTACTAAAAGTTTTAATAATAATATTTTTATTAATACTTTTAAGTATTAGCTTATTTTAAGAGATCTTATTTTAAGAAGCTTTTTTGTTAACTAAGATTTTTAAAAACTATCTCTTCTTATTTAATTTTATTTTTATTTTTATAAGAATATTATTATTATTAAGTTTACTAAGTAGTTTCTCTTTATTAAAGATAATTAGTTCTTAAGAGATTAGCTTATTTAGGAGTTTATTATAGTTTATACTAATAGTTCTTATAAATAGAATATTTAATCTCTTAAGTTTAATATTAATAATAAAGAGGATATTAATAGTAGTTTTTTTTACTCTTTTAGTAATATTTCTAAGTTTTTTTTTATTTCTCTTAAAGAGTAAATTTAAGTTTAAAAAATCTTTTCTTATTAAAACTTAAGAGTTTTTCTCTTATTTATAAAAGATATATAGCTAAATCTTAATATTTTAAGAGTTAGTATTATTATTTTTTTTATTTACTACTAATAATAAAAATATAAAGCTAAATATAAGTTATTATATCCCTCTTATAAATAAAATTAATCTTTCTCTAGAGATTTCTACTTTTTAGAAAATTATTCTAATTAATTATAATAATAATATCTTTTTATTATTAAAGAAAAATAATATATCTTATAAAGTTATATTCTACTTAAGAGCTAACTTTTTTTAGAAGTTATTAGCTCTCCTCTTATTAATATCTATTAAGATTATTATAAAAGTAAGCTTTATAAGTATTAATACTTTATATATACTATTAGTAATTTATAAAGGAATAAATATTACTTCTATATTTAGTTATTTTATAAGGGATATTATAATTAGTATAAATAAATAACTTATAGCTCTTATTATATTATCCCTCTTAAGTTTAAGCTTTTAAGAGATATAATTTATATTACTATTTATTATATTATAAGATTACTAACTTCTTAAGTTTATAGTTATAACGCAGCCCCCTTATAAAAAGACTATAGTAAAATTCACCCTATATATAGGTATAATTCTAGAAATACTATATAAGTACTTTAACTTATACCCTCTACTAATTAAGGAAAATAGTATAGAAACCTTATATATTCCTACTAGTAGGTAAACCTTATATAAAGTTAAACGCACGCCTTAGCTAAATAGACTAGTAGAATAGTAATAGCGCTAGTTATATAACGTGAGGCTAGTAGTAATATATATAATAAGGCTGATTATATTAAGGCTAAAGAGGTTACTAAGGCTCTTATAGCTTAGTAATAGCTTTATTAAACCTTCTAGTGAGGTGAATATTACTAAATAGAGATAACTCTTTAACTAAAGAGGTTATTATAAGAGGTTCTTATAGCTAGAAGTATAAAAAGCTTTATTATATATAAAGCTTTATACTTTTCTCTCTTCCTCTTTAACCTATAATAAATCCTAAAGTATTTTTATAATATCTATACTATATAAGGAATATAAGAATATTAACTTTATATAAAGTATACCTTTCTTTAAGAATATAGCTAAGGATATTATTATATAAAATAATATCTATATACTAAATAAAACTTTTAGGTTTAGTATATATTTTATCCCTAATTATGTGACGGCAGGCTCACGAAGTATAGCTAACGCGCATTAATAGATAACCTAGATCAATTAACATTAAGTTGCAGAAGGGAAAAGTCAGAAGTAGGGGGTGCAGGCGCGTAAGGGCTCTATGGGCGCGCCCAGCGCGCATACCACAGGTCACGTGCCTAGGCACGTGACGCGCTCTGAGGTAGGCATAGCGCTAGCGCTGTGACAATTAGAAGTACTTTATTAAGGTTATATTAGATAGAGCTTTTAGTAATACCCCTCTAGGGGATCCTATTTACTAAGTAATTATAGTAATAAGAAAACCTAATAGCTTTAGTATAGAGGCTATATATATCTCTAGCTATCTTAAGGAGTAGCTCTTCTTTATATAAACCTTTTATAATACTAAAGTAGATATAGCTTAAGCCTTAGTATAAGCCTAATAAGGCTTATTAGTAAGTATACTTTATACTATATATATAGAGAGAGCGTTACTAATAATAGTATAGCTATAAAGGTGTTAGTTAGCCTAATTAAATAAGAAGATAATAATAGTAATAACTTACTTCTAAAGAAGCTACTATAATAGATAGTAAAATAGTAATAAGGATAGTATTAGTAGTATAAGTAATATATAAAAGAGAGGATAGGTTAATAGTTTAGTAGTTAGTAATTAAGTAATTATAAACTATATTATTACTAAAGTGAAGTTAAAGATAGTGAAGTTATATATATATATATAAGTGCAGTTGAGGTTAGGAGAGTTATAATTATATAACTAAAGGCTGTGTGTATTATTAGGAGGTATAGAGTTAGGAGGTCTGTCGCTCTAAGTAGGTAAAAATTATAGTGAACAGCTAGAGGCTATTACTAACTTCTTAGTAATAAGATAAAGCTTTTTATATAAATCTTTTAGTTTTATTTTTTTATAAGCTATTCTAATTCTATAAATAAGATCTTAAAGATATTTATTCTACTTAATAGCTTATTTAGAAGTTATATAAGTTAATATATAATAATAAAATAAAACTTATGAATATAATTAAAGCTTATAAGATATCTAAAGTTTATAAAAGTTCTATAACTTATAAGAAATATAATTCTATCTCTTCTATTAAAATAAAAACTAAACTTATTAGTAACTTATTTTATAAAACTAAATATCTCTCTTTTTTATTTATTAATATTTATATAAAGCTTAAGATAATATAGTAATTAGCTAAATAGATCTTATAAAAAACTAAAATCCTTAATATCTCTATTTAGAAGTAATTTACTTATTATATAACTCCCTTTCTTTAAATACTTTTTAGGTTAGCTCTTAAAAATATAAATAAAAATTCCCTTTTAATCCTTTTTATAAAGATTACTTTTTAAGAGATTTGTATTATTAATAGTTTAAATAAAGAGAATAATCTTTTAAATTAACCTTTTTATAAAGAGAAATAAATACTAACTTCTTATAAATTTTTATTTACTTTTTATTAAAAGTATTATATATTTAATATTTCTTCTTTTTAAAAGCTTACTCTTAAGATTTAAAAATATTAATTTTTAGTTTCTTTTAAGTTTATTATAAATTTTATAAAGAGAGTAAAGCTAAACTTTTATAAAAGTTCTATTAATTTATCCCTTTTTAAGTAGTTTTTTATATTTTTTATTTATAAGAATATGTTTCCCTTTAATAAAAACCTTATTATATTAAGATAAATTACTATTTAAAACCTCTTATAAGCTTTTTATAATAAGCTTAATATATTTAATATAGCTTTTATTAAAGCTAATCTTATAAAGCTTATCTCTTTTATAAGATTAAGCACTTTTAAAAATTCCTTTATATATTCTATTTATATATTAATTAATAATATAAATATTATTAATATTACTCTTAAGAGAGCTTAAGAAGATATTAATATCTTTATAGAATAAGTTATCTTATAAAATAATATTAAATTAATTTATAAGTTATTTTTATTTAATTTTAAGATTTATTTAAGTTTAATTTTATAAAATTAATTTAAGTTTTTTATAGTTTTTATTAAGTTTTATACTAAATAAGAGAAACCTATTTACTTTTTATAATTTTTATAAAGGTAATATAATTATATATATTATATCTATAAGATTTAAGAGTAAATAAAAATATTTAAACTTTACTTATAAGAGGTTTTTTATAAATCTATTTATAAGTATTTTATTTATTAATATATAGGTTACTTAGAAGCTTCTTTTTTAATACTTCTATTTTAATAATATATTATAGATATTAATATATTTTAAGTAAATATTTATTCTCTCTCTTTTACTTATAATAAGTTTAATTATTTATTAGTTATTATAATAAATATTCTATATATTACTAACTTTAAGTTTAATATTTTTAAATAGCTTCTATAGGGCTATTATTTCTTTTACTATTTCTATTAAATTTAAAAGTTTTATTTTAGTAGTTAATATTATAACTATTACTTATCTAATTACTTTATATTAGATTAATCTTCTAAATAATATTATAAAATATCTTTATAAGAACTAATATATTATTTTATTATCTATAAATAAAGTATCTATAGCTATAAATAAGATTTAAATATTTATAAACTTATTTCTTAAAATACTAAACTAAATTATAAAGTATTAAGTTATATATAAGTATTATATAGTATATTTTATAGTAATTAGATATTTTTAAAATAGATTTATTAAGAATTAAAATAAAAATATTATAATAAATATAATATCTACTTTTATAAGTATAGTTATATAGAGAATAAATTTAACTATTTCTTAAAAAATCTTTACTTTTTATAGTATTATTTATTTTTTATTTTTTTTAAGTTTTATTTAAAAGAGAGAAGTTAATAAATAAATAGTATTTTATAAATTAAACTTTTAAATAACTTTCTTAATATATAAATTATAAACTAAAAAGATTTTTTAAGCTTTTTAGTCTTTTATAACTTTTACTCTTAAATACTATTTAATATCCTCTTATTTTTTAATTTTATATTTTTTTTCAATTTTATTAATAATCTTATAAGCTTTATTTTTATTATTTTTATAAAATAAGATAAGAATATTATTAATATAGAATATAACTATAACTTTTTAGTTAAGGTTTTAAAAGAAATAAAGGTCTTTTTTTAAACTTTATAAACTAAATCTCTTAAAAGTAGAGCTAAATTCTTTATATTATAAAAATAGTATATCTTAAAACTTATATAGAGCTTTATTTAACTTAATAATATATTTAATAAAGAAATCTAAATACTTTATAAGTTTTTTATTATTTTATAATATTCTATAAATAATTAAATCTCTTCTTTTTAGTATTTTTATATTTAAAAATATATTAATAATATTATATTGATATATTTTATAGTTAAATTATATAATAATTATTATTATTACTTAAAAAGTTTAAAAAGTAAGAGTTATAATATAAATATTTTTAAAATCTCTTAATTAGAGGTCTTTTTTTATAATAATTTAAACTTTTATATTTATAAATTATTTATATTTAGCTTATAAGTAAAAACTTATTTAAAAAAAAAAGGTTTTAAATATACTTTTAAGTAATCTAAAATCCTCTATATTTTAAAGTTAATAATCTTCTTAAGCTTTTTATAATATATAGTAATAAATAACTTCTAAAACTATTTAAGAAGTTTCTTAATTCTTTTCTAAATTTTTAAAAGTAATAGTAATTATATATAATATATCTTATTAGATTATAATAGAGGATTAAAAAGAAACTTTAAGATTAATTTTTTATAAATATTATCTCTTAAAGGTTTATTTAGTCTAGTTTTTACTATTTTATAGAATATATAGTAAAATCCTTTATTTTCTTTAATAACTTTTTATTTCTTTAATATAAAAAATATAAAGAAGTTATTTTATTTTTACTTATTAGATATTAAGTTTTTATTTTTTATATTAATAGTATTATTAATATAAGTAATAAAAATACTTTTAAGTTTATTCTAAAAACTACTTCTTTTATAAAAATAAGTTTAAGTATAAGTTTTCTTTATATATAAATATTTTTTCTTTAGTTTAAAAGTTCTTTTTTATATATTTCTAAAATTAAATTAATCCTTAAAAAGAAATAAATTCTTATAAAAGCTATTTATATCTATTAATCTAAAGTTTCTTATATCTTTTAATAAGGATTTTATTCTATTAATTAATTTTAGATTTTTTTAAGATTCTAAAATATTAATAATAATATTACTTCTAAAACCTCTATTATTTAAAAGTTTTAGAGTTTATTTAGAAAAGTTATTCCTAAATATCTAACTAATAAGTTCTAAAAACTATTTAAAAATAAGAAAGTTATACTAAGTTATTTTAAGTATAATTTTCCTATTTTCTATATTTTATAATAACTATTATATTATAACTTCTTTATTAATTATAAGATTATTTTTATTTAAAATACTAAGGTTTATAAATATATTAGAGGTTAAAAATAATTCCTCTATCTTTTTAACTATAGCTTTTATAACTATTAGTTTTAATCTTTTTTTAATATCTTTCTTTAAAAAGAAATTACTCTTATTAAAAGTGATATTTTATAACATAACTACTTTTTTAAATATTAAAATCTAGATTTTATAGAGATTATATATATTAAGTATATAATTTATAAGATATTTAATATAGCTATATAGAACTACTTTAAACTTTCTTCTCTCTATTTCTCTTTCTCTTTCTCTCTTAAGGATATATACTTTATAACTATAAATATATATCTCTCTTTAATAAGGTTAAGTTTTAAGGCTTTATAATATACTATATATTAATATAAGTATAAGCGTATTTAGGGGCGTAGTATATACGCCTATATAGTATAAGGTTATAAATAAGGTTAAGTTATAATAAAAAGTAATAATCCTAAGTATTTATAAGTATTTAATTATATAGATAATAATAAGGGAAGAGATATATTATAATGATTCCTATTAATATTATTAGTAGGTTATTCCCTAAAGTAGGGAAAAGTGAGGGGAAAGATAACCTAAAATATAACCTACTAAACTACTAATTATATAAGGTACTTATATAACTATATATATTATATAATTAATATTATAGTTATAAGTTATAATA